>CM044896.1:69361848-69426355 GCA_024500145.1 Gentiana dahurica var. dahurica
TTGTACCCATAGGGTACAAAAAATATGATTTTTGATTCCTTGTACAAGGCCATTCTGGCCTCCGTTTTGCTTGCCGTTTGCGCCGGCGTGCCATATTTATCGTTATGGTCGATATCACATCAGTACTTCAAAGAGAATTACAAACTTTTTTTTTCATACTTTTTTTTGTACCCATAGAGTACATAACGGTGTGATTTTTGATTCCTTGTACAAGGTCATTCTGGCCTCCGTTTTGCTTGCCGTTTTCGCCGGCGTGTCTTATTTATCGTTCTGGTCGATATCACATCAGTACTTCAAAGAGAATTACAAACGTTTTTTTTCATACTTTTTTTTGTACCCATAGAGTACTTATCGGTGTGATTTTTGATTCCTTGTACAAGGAAGTTCTGGCCTTCGTTTTGCTTGTCGTTACGAAAGTTCGTACTTTTTTGTACCCATAGAGTACTTAACGGTGTGAATTTTGATTCCTTGTACAAGGCCATTCTGGCCTCCTTTTTGCTTGCCGTTTGCGCCAGCATGCCTTATTTATTGTTCTGGTCGATATCACATCAGTACTTCAAAGAGAATTACAAACGTTTTTTTCATACTTTTTTTTGTTCCCATAGAGTACTTAATAGTGTGATTTCTGATTCCATGTACAAGGCCATTCTGGCCTCCGTTTTGCTTGCTGTTTGCGCCGGCGTGCCTTATTTATCGTTCTGGTCGATATCACATCAGTACTTCAAAGAGAATTACAAACGTTTTTTTTCGTACTTTTTTTTTACCCATAGAGTACTTAACTGTGTGATTTTTGATTCCTTGTACAAGGCCATTCTGGCCTCCGTTTTGTTTGCCGTTTGCGCCGGCGTGCCTTATTTATCGTTCTGGTCGATATCACATCAGTACTTCAAAGAGAATTACAAACATTTTTTTTCGTACTTTTTTTGTACCCATAGAGTACTTAACTGTGTGATTTTTGATTCCTTGTACAAGGCCATTCTGGCCTCCGTTTTGCTTGCCGTTTGCACCGGCGTGCCTTATTTATCATTCTGGTCGATATCACATCAGTACTTCAAAGAGAATTACAAACTTTTTTTCGTACTTTTTTTGTACCCATAGAGTACTTAATTGTGTGATTTTTGATTTCTTGTACAAGGCCATTTGGGCCTCCGTTTTGCTTGCCGTTTATACCGGCGTGCCTTATTTATCGTTCTGGTCGATATCACATCTGTACTTCAAAGAGAATTACAAACGTTCGTACTTTTTTTGTACCCATAGAGTACTTAACTGTGTGATTTTTGATTCCTTGTACAAGGCCATTCTGTCCTCCGTTTTGCTTGCCGTTTGCGTCGGCGTGCCTTATTTATTGTTCTGGTCGATATCACATCATTACTTCAAAGTTTGTATAAGGAATCAAAAATCACACCGTTAAGTACTCTACGGGTACAAAAAAAAGTACGATTAAAAACGTTTGTAATTCCCCTTGAAGTACTGATGTGATATCGACCAGAACGATAAATAAGGCACGCCGGCGCAAACGCAAGCAAAACGGAGGCAGAATGGCCTTGTACAAGGAATCAAAAATCACATCGTTAAGTACTCTACGGGTACGAAAAAAGTACGAAAAAAAATTTGTGTAATACTCTTTGAAGTACTGATTTGATATCGTCCAGAACGATAAATAAGGCACACCGGCGCAAATGGCAAGCAAAAGGGAGGCCAGAATGGCCTTGTAAAAGGATCAAAAATCACACAGTTAAGTACTCTACGGGTACGAAAAAGGTATGAAAAAAAACGTTTGTAATTGTCCTTGAAGTACTGATGTGATATCGACCAGAATGATAAATCGCGGTGCGGAAATTGTGATATGGAGGCATGGCCTTGTACAAGGAATCAAAAATCACATCGTTAAGTACTCTACGGGTACGATAAAAGTATGAAAAAAATCTGTGTAATACTCTTTGAAGTACTGATGTGATATCGACCAGAACGATAAATAAGGCACGCCGTCGCAAACGGTAAGCAAAACGAAGGCCAGAATGGCCTTGTAAAAGGAATCAAAAATCACACAGTTAAGTACTCAACGGGTACGAAAAAAGTACGAAAAACAATGTTTGTAATTGTCCTTGAAGTACTAATGTGATATCGACCAGAACGATAAATAAGGCATGCCGGCGCAAACGGCAAGCAAAACGGAGGCCATAATGGTCTTGTACAAGGAATCATAAATCACACCGTTAAGTACTCTTTGGGTACAAAAAAAAGTATGAAAAAAAGCGTTTGCAATTCTCTTTGAAGTACTGATGTGATATCGAACAGAACGATAAATAAGGCACTCCGGCGCAAATGGCAAGGAAAACGGAGGCCAGAATGGCCTTGTACAGGGAATCAAAAATCACACCGTTAAGTACTCTATGGGTACAAAAAAAGTATGAAAAAAAATGTGTGTAATTCTCTTTGAAGTACGGATGTGATATCGACCAGAACGATAAATTAGGCACTACGGCGCAAACGGCAAGCAAAACGGAGGCCAGAATGGCCTGGTACAAGGAATCAAAAATCACACCGTTAAGTACTCTATGGGTACGAAAAAAGTACGAAAAAAACGTTTAATTCTCTATGAAGTATTGATGTGATACCGACCAGAACGATAAATAAGGCACGCCGGCGCAAACGGCAAGCGAAACGGAGGCCAGAATGGCCTTGTACAAGGAATCAAAAATCACACTGTTAAGTACTCTATGGGTACAAAAAAAGTACGAAAAAAACTCTTTGACGTTTTTTTTTTGTACTTTTTTTGTACCCATAGAGTACTTAACGGTGTGATTTTTAATTCCTTGTACAAGGCCCTTCTAGCCTCCGTTTTGCTTGCCGTTTGCGCCGGCTTGCCTTATTTTTCATTCTGGTCGATACCACATAAGTACATCAAAGGGAATTACAAATGTGTTTTTTTCATACTTTTTTTGTACCTATAGAGTACTTAACGGTGTGATTTTTGATTCCTAATTCTCTTTGAAGTACTGATGTGATATCGACCAGAATGATAAATAAGGCACGCCGGCACAAACGGCAAGCAAAATGTAGGCCAGAATGGCCTTGTACAAGGAATCAAAAATCACACCGTTAAGTACTCCATGGGTACAAAAAAAGTACGAAAAAAACGTTTGTAATTCTATTTGAAGTACTGATGTGATACCGACCAGAACGATAAATAAGGCACGGCGGCGCAAACGAAAAGCAAAACGGAGGCCAGAATGGCCTTGTACAAGGAATCAAAAATCACACCGTTAAGTACTCTACGGGTACAAAAAAAAAGTACGAAAAAAAATGTATGTAATTCTCCTTTAAGTACTGTTGTGATATCGACCAGAACGATAAATAAGGCAAGCCGGCGCAAACGGCAAGCAAAACGAGGCCAGAATGGACTTGTACAAGGAATAAAAAATCACACCATTAAGTACTCTATAGGTACAAAAAAGAGTACGAAAAAACAACATCTGTAATTCTCCTTGAAGTACTGATGTGATATCGACCACAACGAAAAATAAGGCAAGCCGGCGCAAACGGCAAGCAAAACGAGGCCAGAATGGACTTGTACAAGGAATAAAAAATCACACCATTAAGTACTCTATGGGTACAAAAAAGAGTACGAAAAAACAACATCTGTAATTCTCCTTGAAGTACTGATGTGATATCGACCACAACGAAAAATAAGGCATGCCGGCGCAAACGGCAAGCAAAACGGAGGCAGAATGGCCTTGTACTAGGAATCAAAAATCACACCGTTATGTACTCTACGGGTACAAAAAAAGTACGCTTAAAAACGTTTGTAATTCTCCTTGAAGTACTGATGTGATATCGACTAGAACGATAAATAAGGCACGCTGGCGCAAACGGAAAGCAAAACGGAGGCCAGAATGGCCTTGTACAAGGAATCAAAAATCACACCGTTAAGTACTCTACGGGTACAAAAAAAGTACGAAAAAAAATGTTTGTAATTCACCTTGAAGTACTGTTGTGATATCGACCAGAACGATAAATAAGGCACGCCGGCGCAAACGGCAAGCAAAACGAGGCCAGAATGGCCTTGTTCAAGGAATCAAAAATCACACCGTTAAGTACTCTACGGGTACAAAAAAGAGTACGAAAAAAAACGTCTGTAATTCTCCTTGAATTACTGATGTGATATCGACCAGAATGAAAAATAAGGCATGCCGACGCAAATGTCAAGCAAAACGGAGGCAGAATAGCCTTGTACAAGGAATCAAAAATCACATCGTTAAGTACTCTACGGGTACGAAAAAAGTACGAAAAAAAAATTTGTGTAATACTCTTTGAAGTACTGATGTGATATCGACCAGAACGATAAGTAATGCACGCCGGCGCAAACGGCAAGCAAAACGGAGGCCAGAATGGCCTTGTAAAAGGATCAAAAATAACACAGTTAAGTACTCTACGGGTACGAAAAAAGTACGAAAAAAAACATTTGTAATTGTACTTGAAGTACTGATGTGATATCGACCAGAACGATAAATAAGGCACGCCGGTGCAAACGGCAATAAGGCACGCCGGCGCAAACAGCAAGCAAAACGAGGCCAGAATGGCCTTGTACAATGAATCAAAAATCGCACCGCTAAGTACTCTACGGGTACAAAAAAGAGTATGAAAAAAACGTCTGTAATTCTCCTTGAAGTACTGATGTGATATCGACCAGAACGATAAATAAGGCATGCCGGCGCAAACGGCAACCAAAACGGAGGCCAGAATGGTCTTGTACAAGGAATCTTAAATCACACCGTTAAGTACTCTATGGGAACAAAAGAAAATATGAAAA
Source organism: Gentiana dahurica var. dahurica (assembly GCA_024500145.1). Classification (NCBI taxonomy): domain Eukaryota; kingdom Viridiplantae; phylum Streptophyta; class Magnoliopsida; order Gentianales; family Gentianaceae; genus Gentiana; species Gentiana dahurica. Next base: position 69,366,662 of record CM044896.1, read on the forward strand.
AAAACTTTTGCAATTCTCTTTGAAGTACTGATGTGATATCGAACAGAACGATAAATAAGGCACTCCGGCGCAAATGGCAAGCAAAACGGAGGCCAGAATGGCCTTGTACAAGGAATCAAAAATCACACCGTTAAGTACTCTATGGGTACAAAATAAGTAAAAAAAAACGTGTGTAATTCTCTTTGAAGTACTGATGTGATATCGACCAGAACGATAAATAAGGCACGCCGGCGCAAACGGCAAGCAAAACGGAGGCCAGAATGGCCTTGTACAAGGAATCAAAAATCACACCGTTAAGTACTCTATGGGTACGAAAAAAAAACGTTTAATTCTCTTTGAAGTACTGATGTGATACCGACCAGAACGATAAATAAGGCACGCCGGCAAACGGCAAGCTAAGCGGAGGCCGAATGGCCTTGTACAAGAATCAAAAATCACACCGTTAAGTACTCTATGGGTACAAAAAAAAGAACGAAAAATCGTTTGTAATACTCTTTGACGTTTTTTTTTACTTTTTTCTGTATGTGATAAATTATTATTTAATGTTTATTGCGCAGCGACGAATCGATATCAAGAATTACAAATGCTCTATGGGTACAAAAATAGTATGAAAAAAAACGTTTGTAATTCTCTTTGAAGTACTGATGTGATACCGACCGGAACGATAAATAAGGCACGCTGGCGCAAACGGTAAGCAAAACGGAGGCCAGAATGACCTTGTACTAGGAATAAAAAATCACACCGTTAAGTACTCTACGGGTACAAAAAAGTGTACGAAAAAAACAACTGTAATTCTCCTTGAAGTACTGATGTGATATCGACCAGAACGAAAAATAAGGCATGCCGGCGCAAACGGCAAGCAAAACGGAGGCAGAATGGCCTTGTACATGGAATCAAAAATCACACCGTTAAGTACTCTACGGGTACAAAAAAAATTACGATTAAAAAGGTTATTAATTCTCTTTGAAATACTGATGTGATATCGACTAGAACGATAAATAAGGCACGCCGGCGCAAACGGCAATCAAAACGGAGGCCCGAATGGCCTTGTACAAGGAATAAAAAATCACACCGTTAAGTACTCTACGGGTACAAAAAAAAGTACGAAAAAAAATGTTTGTAATTCTCCTTGAAATCTTGTTGTGATATCGACCCAAACGATAAATAAGTCATGCCGGCGCAAACGGCAAGCAAAACGAGGCCAGAATGGCCTTGTACAAGGAATCTAAAATCACTCCGTTAAGTACTCTACGGGTACAAAAAAAGTATGAAAAAAAACGTTTGTAATTCTCTTTGAAGTATTGATGTGATATCGACCAGAACGATAAATAAGGCACGCCGGCGCAAACGGCAAGCAAAACGAGGCCAGAATGGCCTTGTACAAGGAATAAAAAATCACACGTTAAGTACTCTACGGGTACAAAAAAGAGTACGAAAAAAAAACGTCTGTAATTCTTCTTGAAATACTGATGTGATATCGACCGAACGAAAAATAAGGCATGCCGGCGCAAACGACTAGCAAAACGGAGGCAGAATGTCCTTGTACATGGAATCAAAAATCACACCGTTAAGTACTCTACGGGTACAAAAAAAAATTACGATTAAAAAGGTTATTAATTCTCCTTGAAATACTGATGTGATATCGACCAGAACGATAAATAAGGCACGCCGGCGCAAACGGCAAGCAAAACGGAGGCCAGAATGGCCTTGTACAAGGAATCAAAAATCACACCGTTAAGTACTCTACGGGTACAAAAAAAAGTACGAAAAAAAATTATTGTAATTCTCCTTGAAATCTTGTTGTGATATCGACCCAAACGATAAATAAGGCATGCCGGTGCAAACGGCAAGCAAAACGAGGCCAGAATGGCCTTGTACAAGGAATCAAAAATCACACCGTTAAGTACTCTACGGGTAAAAAAAAGTGTGCGAAAAAAAAACGCCTGTAATTGTCCTTGAATTACTGATGTGATATCGACCAGAATGAAAAATAAGGCTTGCTGGCGGCAAACGGCAAGCAAAATGGAGGCAGAATGGCCTTGTACAAGGAATCAAAAATCACATCGTTAAGTACTCTACGGGAACGAAAAAAGTATGAAAAAAAATTTGTGTAATACTCATTGAAATCTTGATGTGATATCGACCGAACGATAAATAAAGCACGCCGGTGCAAACGGCAAGCAAAACGGAGGCCAGAATGGCCTTGTAAAAGGATAAAAAATCACACAATTAAGTACTCTACGGGTACGAAAAAAGTACGAAAAAAACGTTTGTAATTGTCCTTGAAGTACTAATGTGATATCGACCAGAACGATAAATAAGGCACGCCGGTGCAAACGGCAATAAAGCAGCCGGTGCAAACGTCAAGCAAAATGAGGCCAGAATGGCCTTGTACAAGGAATCAAAAATCGCACTGTTAAGTACTCTACAGGTACAAAAAAGAGTACGAAAAAAAACGTCTGTAATTCTCCTTGAAATACTGATGTGATATCGACTAGAACGATAAATAAGGCATGCCGGCGCAAACGGCAAGCAAAACGGAGGCCAGAATGGCCTTGTACAAGGAATCAAAAATCACATCGTTAACTACTCTACGGGTACGAAAAAAGTCTGAAAAAAACCTGTGTAATACTCTTTGAAATCTTGATGTGATATCGACCAGAACGATATATAAGGCACGCCGGCGGAAACGGCAAGCAAAACGGAGGCCAGAATGGCCTTGTAAAAGGAATCAAAAATCACACAGTTAAGTACTCTACGGGTACGAATAAAGTCTGAAAAACAATGTTTGTAATTGTCCTTGAAGTACTGATGTGATATCGACCAGAACGATAAATAAGGCATGCCGGCGCAAACGGCAAGCAAAACGGAGGCCAGAATGGTCTTGTACAAGGAATCATAAATCACACCGTTAAGTACTCTATGGGTACAAAATAAGTATGAAAAAAACGTGTGTAATTCTCTTTGAAGTACTGATGTGATATCGACCAGAACGATAAATAAGGCACGCCGGCGCAAACGGGAAGCAAAACGGAGGCCAGAATGGCCTTGTACAAGGAATCAAAAATCACACCGTTAAGTACTCTGTGGGTACGAAAAAAGTACGAAAAAAAAAACGTTTAATTCTCTTTGAAATACTGATGTGATACCGACCAGAACGATAAATAAGGCACGCCGGCGCAAACGGCAAGCGAAACGGAGGCCAGAATGGCCTTGTACAAGGAATAAAAAATCACACCGTTAAGTACTCTATGGGTACAAAATAAGAACGAAAAAAATCGTTTGTAATACTCTTTGACGTTTTTTTTTTACTTTTTATAGTAAATATATATTTATTATACAAATGTTTTTTTTTCTTTTGAATATTGATGTGATTTCGACCAGACGATAAATAAGGCACGCCGGCACAAGCGGCAAGCAAAGCGGAGGCAAGAATGGCCTTGTACAAGGAATCAAAAATCACACCGTTTAGTACTCTATGGGTACAAAAAAAGTATGAAAAAAAAACGTTTGTAATTCTCTTTGAAATACTGATGTGATACCGACCAGAGCGATTAATAAGGCACGCCGGCGAAAACAGCAAGCAAAACGGAGGCCAGAATGGCCTTGTACAAGGAATCAAAAATCACACCGTTAAGTACTCTACGGGTACAAAAAAAGTATGAAAAAAAACGTTTGTAATTCTCCTTGAAGTATTGTTGTGATATCGACCAGAGCGATAAATAAGGCACGCCGGTGCAAACGGCAAGCAAAACGAGGCCAGAATGGCCTTGTACAAGGAATAAAAAATCACACCGTTAAATACTCTATGGGTACAAAAAAGAGTACGAAAAAAAAACGTCTGTAATTCTCCTTGAAATACTGATGTGATATCGACCATAACGAAAAATAAGGCATGCCGGAAAACGGAGGCCGAATGACCTTGTACATGGAACCAAAAATCACACCGTTAAGTACTCTACGGGTACAAAAAAAGTACGATTAAAAAGGTTTTTAATTCCCCTTGAAATCTTGATATGATATCGACCAGAACTATAAATAAGGCACGCCGGCGCAAACGGCAAGCAAAACGGAGGCCAGAATGGCCTTGTACAAGGAATCAAAAATCACACCGTTAAGTACTCTACGTGTACAAAAAAAGTACGAAAACAAAGGTTTGTAATTCTCCTTGAAATCTTGTTGTGATATCGACCCAAACGATAAATAAGGCACGCCGGCGCAAACGGCAAGCAAAACGAGGCCAGAATGGCCTTGTACAAGGAATCAAAAATCACACCATTAAGTACTCTACGGGTAAAAAAAAGTGTACGAAAAAAAAACGCCTGTAATTCTCCTTGAATTACTGATGTGATATCGACCAGAGCGAAAAATAAGGCATGCCGGCGCAAACGGCAAGCAAAGCGGAGGCAGAATGGCCTTGTACAAGGAATCAAAAATCACATCGTTAAGTACTCTACGGGTACGAAAAAAGTACAAAAAAAAATTTGTGTAATACTCTTTGAAATCCTGATGTGATATCGACCAGAACGATAAATAAGGCACGCCGGCGCAAACGGCAAGCAAAACGGAGGCCAGAATGGCCTTGTAAAAGGATCACAAATCACACAGTTAAGTACTCTACGGGTACGAAAAAAGTACGAAAAAAACGTTTGTAATTGTCCTTGAAGTACTGATGTAATATCGACCAGAACGATAAATAAGGCACGCCGGTGCAAATGGCAATAAGGCACGCCGGCGCAAACGGAAAAAGCAAAACGAGGCCAGAATTGCCTTGTACAAGGAATCAAAAATCGCACCGTTAAGTACTCTACGGGTACAAAAAAAAAAGAACGAAAAAAAATGTCTGTAATTCTCCTTGAAGTACTGATGTGATAACGACCAGAACGATAAATAAGGCATGCCGGCGCAAACGGCAAGAAAAACGGAGGCCAGAATGGCCTTGTACAAGAAATCAAAAATCACATTTCTAAGTACTCTACGGGTACGAAAAAAGTACGAAAAAAACCTATGTAATACTATTTGAAGTACTGATGTGATATCGACCAGAACGATAAATAAGGCACGCCGGCGCAAACGGCAAGCAAAACAGAGGCCAGAATGGCCTTATAAAAGGAATCAAAAATCACACAGTTAAGTACTCTACGGGTACAAAAAAAGTACGAAAAACAATGTTTGTAATTTTCATTGAAGTACGGATGTGATATCGACCATAACGATAAATAAGGCATGCCGGCGCAAACGGCAAGCAAAACGGAGGCCAGAATGGTCTTGTACAAGGAATCAAAAATCACACCGTTAAGTACTCAATGGGAACAAAAAAAGTATGAAAATAAATGTTTGCAATTCTCTTTGAAGTACTGATGTGATATCGAACAGAATGATAAATAAGGCACTCCGGCGCAAATGGCAAGCAAAACGGAGGCCAGAATGGCCTTGTACAAAGAATCAAAAATCACACCGTTAAGTACTCTATGGGTACAAAAAAAGTATAAAAAAAAACGTTTGTAATTCTCTTTGAAGTACTGATGTGATATCGACCAGAACGATAAATAAGGCACGCCGGCGCAAACGGCAAGCAAAACGGAGGCCAGAATGGCCTTGTACAAGGAATCAAAAATCACACCGTTAAGAACTCTATGGGTACGAAAAAAGTACGAAAAAAACGTTTAATTCTCTTTGAAGTACTGATGTGATACCGACCAGAACGATAAATTAGGCATGCCGGCGCAAACGGCAAGCGAAATGGAGGCTAGAATGGCCTTGTACAAGGAATCAAAAATCACACCATTAAGTACTCTATGGGTACAAAAAGAGTATGAAAAAAAACGTTTGTAATACTCTTTGAAGTAATGATGTGATATCGACTAGAACGATAAATAAGGCATGCCGGCGCAAACGGCAAGCAAAACGGAGGCCAGAATGGCCTTGTACAAGGAATCAAAAATCACACCGTTAAGTACTCTACGGGTACAAAAAAAGTACGAAAAACACGTTTGTAATTCTCCTTAAAGTACAGATGTGATATCGACCAGAACGATAAATATGGCACGCCGGCGCAAACGGCAAGCGAAACGGAGGCCAGAATGGCCTTGTACAAGGAATCAAAAATCACACCGTTAAGTACTCTATGGGTACAAAATAAGAACGAAAAAAATCGTTTGTAATACTCTTTGACGTTTTTTTTTTCGTACTTTTTGAGCGATAAATATGATCGATCAACAAGTACAAAGCGACATAATCTTGTACAAGGAATCAAAAATCACAACAAGTACTCTGAGGCAAGAATGGCCTTGTACAAGGAATCAAAAATCACACCGTTTAGTACTCTATGGGTACAAAAAAGTATGAAAAAAAACTTTTGTAATTCTCTTTGAAGTACTAATGTGATACCGACGAGCGATAAATAAGGCACGCCGGCGCAAAGCGGCAAGCAAAGCGGAGGCAGAATGGCCTTGTACAAGAATCAAAAATCACACCGTTAAGTACTCTCTGGTACAAAAAAGTATGAAAAAAACGTTTGTAATTCTCCTTGAAGTATTGTTGTGATATCGACCAGAACGATAAATAAGGCACGCCGGCGCAAACGGCAAGCAAAACGAGGCCAGAATGGCCTTGTACAAGGAATAAAAAATCACACCGTTAAATACTCTACGGGTACAAAAAAGAGTACGAGAAAAAAACGTCTGTAATTCTCCTTGAAATACTGATGTGATATCGACCATAACGAAAAATAAGGCATGCCGGAAAACGGAGGCCGAATGGCCTTGTACATGGAACCAAAAAACACACCGTTAAGTACTCTACGGGTACAAAAAAAAGTACGATTAAAAAGGTTTTTAATTCCCCTTGAAGTACTGATATGATATCGACCAGAACGATAAATAAGGCACGCCGGCGCAAACGGCAAGCAAAACGGAGGCCATAATGGCCTTGTACAAGGAATCAAAAATCACACCGTTAAGTACTCTACGTGTACAAAAAAAGTACGAAAACAAAGGTTTGTAATTCTCCTTGAAGTACTGTTGTGATATCGACCCAAACGATAAATAAGGCACGCCGGCGCAAACGGCAAGCAAAACGAGGCCAGAATGGCCTTGTACAAGGAATCAAAAATCACACCATTAAGTACTCTACGGGTAAAAAAAAGTGTACGAATAAAAAACGCCTGTAATTCTCCTTGAATTACTGATGTGATATCGACCAGAACGAAAAATAAGGCATGCCGGCGCAAACGGCAAGCAAAACGGAGGCAGAATGGCCTTGTACAAGGAATCAAAAATCACATCGTTAAGTACTCTACGGGTACGAAAAAAGTACGAAAAAAAATTTGTGTAATACTCTTTGAAGTACTGATGTGATATCGACCAGAACGATAAATAAGGCACGCCGGCGCAAACGGCAAGCAAAACGGAGGCCAGAATGGCCTTGTAAAAGGATCAAAAATCACACAGTTAAGTACTCTACGGGTACGAAAAAAGTACGAAAAAAACGTTTGTAATTGTCCTTGAAGTACTGATGTAATATTGACCAGAACGATAAATAAGGCACGCCGGTGCAAATGGCAATAAGGCACGCCGGCGCAAACGGAAAGCAAAACGAGGCCAGAATTGCCTTGTACAAGGAATCAAAAATCGCACCGTTAAGTACTCTACGGGTACAAAAAAAAAAGAACGAAAAAAAAATGTCTGTAATTCTCCTTGAAGTACTGATGTGATAACGACCAGAACGATAAATAAGGCATGCCGGCGCAAACGGCAAGAAAAACGGAGGCCAGAATGGCCTTGTACAAGAAATCAAAAATCACATTGTTAAGTACTCTACGGGTACGAAAAAAGTACGAAAAAAACCTATGTAATACTATTTGAAGTACTGATGTGATATCGACCATAACGATAAATAAGGCACGCCGGCGCAAACGGCAAGCAAAACGGAGGCCAGAATGGCCTTATAAAAGGAATCAAAAATCACACAGTTAAGTACTCTACGGGTACGAAAAAAGTACGAAAAACAATGTTTGTAATTTTCCTTGAAGTACTGATGTGATATCGACCATAACGATAAATAAGGCATGCCGGTGCAAACGGCAAGCAAAACGGAGGCCAGAATGGTCTTGTACAAGGAATCATAAATCACACCGTTAAGTACTCAATGGGAACAAAAAAAGTATGAAAATAAATGTTTGCAATTCTCTTTGAAGTACTGATGTGATATCGAACAGAATGATAAATAAGGCACTCCGGCGCAAATGGCAAGCAAAACGGAGGCCAGAATGGCCTTGTACAAAGAATCCAAATTCACACCGTTAAGTACTCTATGGGTACAAAAAAAGTATGAAAAAAAAACGTTTGTAATTCTCTTTGAAGTACTGATGTGATATCGACCAGAACGATAAATAAGGCAAGCCGGCGCAAATGGCAAGCAAAACGGAGGCCAGAATGGCCTTGTACAAGGAATCAAATATCACACAGTTAGGTAGTCTATGGGTACGAAAAAAGTCTGAAATAAAACATTTGTAATTCTCTTTGAAGTACTGATGTGATATCGACCAGAACGATAAATAAGGCACGCCGGCGCAAACGGCAAGCAAAACGGAGGCCAGAATGGCCTTGTACATGGAATCAAAAATCACACAGTTAAGTACTCTATGGGTACGAAAAAAAGTATGAAAAAACGTTTGTAATTCTCATTGAAGTACTGATGTGATATCGTCCAGAACGATAAATAAGGCACGCCGGCGCAAACGGCAAGCAAAACGGAGGCCAGAATGGCCTTGTACAAGGAATCAAAAATCACACCGTTAAGTACTCTACGGGTACAAAAAAAGTACGAAAAACACGTTTGTAATTCTCCTTAAAGTACAGATGTGATATCGACCAGAACGATAAATATGGCACGCCGGCGCAAATGGCATGTAAAACGAGGCCATAATGGCCTTGTACAAGGAATCAAAAATCACACCATTATGTACTCTACGGGTACAAAAAGAGTACGAAAAAAAAAGTCCGTAATTCTCTTTGAAGTACTGATGTGATATCGACCAGAACGATAAATAAGGCATGCCGGCGTAAACGGCAAGCAAAACAGAGGCCAGAATGGCCTTGTACAAGGAATCAAAAATCAAATCGTTAAGTACTCTACGGCTATGAAAAAAGTATGAAAAAAAACGTGTGTAATACTCTTTGAAGTACTTATGTGACATCGACCAGAACGATAAATATGGCACGCCGGCGCAAACGGCAAGCAAAATGGAGGCCAGAATGGCCTTGTAAAATGAATCAAAAATCACACAGTTAAGTACTCTACGGGTACGAAAAAAAAGTTTGTAATTGTCCTTGAAGTACTGATGTGATATCGACCAGAACGATAAATAAGGCACGCCGGCGCAAACGGCAAGCAAAACGGAGGCCAGAATTGCCATGTACAAGGAATCATAAATCACACCGTTAAGTACTCTATGGGTACAAAAAAAAGTACGAAAAAACGTTTGAAATTCTCTTTGAAGTACTGATGTGATATCGAACATAACGATAAATAAGGCACTCCGGCGCAAACGGCAAGCAAAACGGATGCCAGAATGGCCTTGTACAAGGAATCGAAAATCACACCGTTAAGTACTCTATGGGTACAAAAAAAGTAAGAAAAAAAATCGTTTGTAATTCTCTTTGAAGTACTGATGTGATACCGATCAGAACGATAAATAAGGCACGCCGGCGGAAACGGCAAGCAAAACGGAGGCCAGAATGGCCTTGTACAAGGAATCAAAAATCACACCGTTAAGTACTCTATAGGTACAAAAAAAGTACGAATAAAAATGTTTGTAATACTCTTTGAAGTACTGATGTGATATCGACCAGAACGATAAATAAGGCCCGGCGACGCAAACGGCAAGAAAACCATAGGCCAGAATGGCCTTGTACAAGGAATAAAAAATCACACCGTTAAGTACTCTACGGGTACAAAAAAAAGTACGAAAAAAATGTTTGTAATTCTCCTTGAAGTACTGATGTGATATCAACCAGAACGATAAATAAGGCATGCCGGCGCAAACGGCAAGCAAAACGGAGGCCAGAATGGCCTTGTACAAGGAATGAAAAATCACACCGTTAAGTTCTCTACGGGTACAAAAAAAAGTACAAAAAAAACGTTTGTAATACTCCTTGAAGTACCGATGTGATATCGACCAGAACGATAAATAAGGCACGCCGGCGCAAACGGCAAGCAAAACGAGGCCAGAATGGCCTTGTACATGGAATCAAAAATCACACCGTTAAGTACTCTACGGGTACAAAAAAGAGTACGAAAAAAAAACGTCTTTAATTCTCGTTAAAGTACTGATGTGATATCGACCAGAACGATAAATAAGGCATGCCGGCACAAACGGACAGCAAAACGGAGGCCAGAGTGGCCTTGTACAAGGAATCAAAAATCACATCGTTAAGTACTCTACGGGAACGAAAAAAGTACGAAAAAAAAGTGTGTAAAACTCTTTGAAGTACTGATGTGATATCGATCAGAACGATAAATAAGGCACGCCGGCGCAAACGGCAAGCAAAACGGAGGCCAGAATGGCCTTGTACAAGGAATCAAAAATCACACCGTTAAGTACTTTACGGGTACAAAAAAAGTACGAAAAAAAACGTTTGTAATTCTCCTTGAAGTACCGATGTGATATCGACCAGAACGATAAATAAGGCACGCCGTCGCAAACGGCAAGCAAAACGAGGCCAGAATGGCCTTGTACAAAGAATCAAAAATCACACCGGTAAGTACTCTACGGGTACAAAAAAGAGTATGAAAAAAAACGTCTGTAATTCGCCTTGAAGTACTGATGTGATATCGACCAGAACGATAAATAAGGCATGCCGGCGCAAACGGAAAGCAAAACGGAGGCCAGAATGGCTTGTACAAGGAATCAAAAATCAAATCGTTAAGTACTCTACGGATACGAAAAAATTACGAAAAAAATGTGTGTATGATGTGATATCGAACAGAACGATAAATAAGGCACTCCGGCGCAAATGGCATGCAAAACGGAGGCCAGAATGGCCTTGTACAAGGAATCAAAAATCACACCGTTAAGTACTCTATGGGTACAAATAAAGTATGAAAAAAAAATGTTTGTAATTCTCTTTGAAATACTGATGTGATATCGACCAGAACTTTAAATAAGGCACGCCGGCACAAACGGCAAGAAAAACGCAGGCCATAAGGGCCTTGTACAAGGAATCAAAAATCACACTGTTAAGTACTCTATAGGTAAAAAAAAAGTACGAAAAAAAAATGTTTTGTAAATCTCTTTGAAGTACTGATGTGATACTGACAAGAATGATAAATAAGGCACGTCGGCGCTAACGGCAAGCAAAACGGAGGCCTGAATGGCCTTGTACAAGGAATCAAAAATCACACCGTTAAGTACTCTACAGGTACAAAAAAAGTATGAAAAAAACGTTTGTAATACTCTTTGAAGTACTGATGTGATATCGATCAGAACGATAAATAAGGCACGCCGGCGCAAACGGCAAGCAAAACGGAGGCCAGAATGGCCTTGTACAAGGAATCAAAAATCACACCGTTAAGTACTTTACGGGTACAAAAAAAGTACGAAAAAAAACGTTTGTAATTCTCCTTGAAGTACCGATGTGATATCGACAAGAACGATAAATAAGGCACGCCGGCGCAAACGGCAAGCAAAACGAGGCCAGAAAGGCCTTGTACAAAGAATCAAAAATCACACCGGTAAGTACTCTACGGGTACAAAAAAGAGTATGAAAAAACGTCTGTAATTCTCCTTGAAGTACTGATGTGATATCGACCAGAACGATAAATAAGGCATGCCGGCGCAAACGGAAAGCAAAACGGAGGCCAGAATGGCTTGTACAAGGAATCAAAAATCAAATCGTTAAGTACTCTACGTGTACGAAAAAATTACGAAAAAAATGTGTGTATGATGTGATATCGAACAGAACGATAAATAAGGCACTCCGGCGCAAATGGCATGCAAAACGGAGGCCAGAATGGCCTTGTACAAGGAATCAAAAATCACACCGTTAAGTACTCTATGGGTACAAATAAAGTATGAAAAAAAAAACGTTTGTAATTCTCTTTGAAATACTGATGTGATATCGACCAGAACGATAAATAAGGCACGCCGGCATAAACGGCAAGAAAAATGGAGGCCATAATGGCCTTGTACAAGGAATCAAAAATCACACTGTTAAGTACTCTATAGGTAAAAAAAAAGTACGAATTTTTTTTTTTTGTAAATATCTTTGAAGTACTGATGTGATACTGACCAGAATGATAAATAAGGCACGCCGGCGCTAACGGCAAGCAAAACGGAGGCCAGAATGGCCTTGTACAAGGAATCAAATATCACACCGTTAAGTACTCTACAGGTACAAAAAAAGTATGAAAAAAACGTTTGTAATACTCTTTGAAGTACTGATGTGATATCGACCAGAACGATAAATAAGGCACGCCGACACAAACGGCAAGCAAAATGGAGGCCAGAATGGCCTTGTACAAGGAATAAAAAATCACACCGTTAAGTACTCTACAGGTACAAGAAAAGTACGAAAAAAACCATTTGTAATTCTCCATGAAGTACTGATGTGATATCGACCAGAACGATAAATAAGGCACGCCGGCACAAACGGCAAGCAAAACGAGGCCAAAATCCTTGTACAAGGAATCAAAAATCACACCGTTAAGTACTCTACGGGTATAAAAAAGGGTACGAAAAAAAAAATCTGTAATTCTCCTTGAAGTACTGATGTGATATCGACCAGAACGATAAATAAGGCATGCCGGCGCAAACGGCAAGCAAAACGGAGGCCAGAATGGCCTTGTACAAGGAATCAAAAATCAAATCGTTAAGTACTCTACGGGTACGAAAGAAGTACGAAAAAAACATGTGTAATACTCTTTGAAGTACTTATGTGACATCGACCAGAACGATAAAAAAGGCACGCCGGTGCAAACGGCAAGCAAAACGGAGGCCAGAATGGCCTTGTAAAAGGAATCAAAAATCACACAGTTAAGAACTCTACGGGTACAAATTTTTTTTTTGTAATTGTCCTGGAGTACTGATGTGATATCGACCAGAACGATAAATAAGGCACGCCGGCGCAAACGGCAAGCAAAACGGAAGCCAGAATTGCCTTGTACAAGGAATCATAACTCACACCGTTAAGTACTCTATGGGTACAAAAAAAAGTATGAAAAAAACGTTTGCAATTCTCTTTGAATTACTGATGTGATATCGTACAGTACGATAAATAAGGCACTCCGGCGCAAATGGAAAGCAAAACGGAGGCCAGAATGGCCTTGTACAAGGAATCAAAAATCACACCGTTAAGTACTCTATGGGTACAAAAAAAGTATGAAAAAAAAACGTTTGTAATTATCTTTGAAGTACTGATGTGATATCGACCAGAACGATAAATAAGGCACGCCCGCACAAACGGCAAGCAAAACGGAGGCCAGAATGGCCGTGTACAAGAAATCAAAAATCACACCATTAAGTACTCTATGGGTACAAAAATAGTACGAAAAAAATGTTTGTAATTCTCTTTGAAGTACTGATGTGATACCGACCAGAACGAAAAATAAGGCACGCCGGCGCAAACGCCAAGCAAAACGTAGACCAGAAAGGCCTTGTACAAGGAATAAAAAATCACACCGTTAACTACTCTATAGGTACAAAAAAAAGTACGAAAAAAAACGTTTGTAATACTCTTTGAAGTACTGATGTGATATCGACCAGAACGATAAATAAGGCACGCCGACGCAAACGACAAGCAAAACGGAGGCCAGAATGGCCTTGTACAAGGAATAAAAAATCACACCGTTAAGTACTCTACGGGTACAAAAAAAAGTATGAAAAAAAATGTTTGTAATTCTCCTTGAAGTACTGATGTGATATCGACCAGAACGATAAAAAAGGCACGCCGGCGCAAACGGCAAGCAAAACGGAGGCCAGATTGGCCTTGTACAAGGAATCAAAAATCACACCGTTAAGTACTCTACGGGTACAAAAAAAAAGTACGAAAAAAAACGTTTGTAATTCTCCTTGAAGTACTGATGTGATATCGACCAGAACGATAAATAAGGCACGCCGGCGCAAACGGCAAGCAAAACGAGGCCAGAATGGCGTTGTACATGGAATCAAAAATCACACCGTTAAGTACTCTATGGGTACAAAAGAGAGTACGAAAAAAAAAACGTCTGTAATTCTCCTTGAAGTACAGATGTGATATCGACCAGAACGATAAATAAGGCATGCAGGCGCAAACGGACAGCAAAACGGAGGCCAGAATGGCCTTGTACAAGGAATCAAAAATCACATCGTTAAGTACTCTACGGTTACGAAAAAAGTATGAAAAAAACGTGTGTAATACTCTTTGAGGTACTGATGTGATATCGACCAGAACGATAAATAAGGCACGCCGGCGCAAACGGCAAGCAAAACGGAGGCCAGAATGCCTTTGTAAAAGGAATCAAAAATCACACAGTTAAGTACTCTACGGGTACGAAAAAAGTACGAAAAATAAACGTTTGTAATTGTCCTTGAAGTACTGATGTGATATCGACCAAAACGATAAATAAGGCATGCCGGCGCAAACGGCAAGCAAAACGAGGCCAAAATGGCCTTGAACAAGGAATACAAAATCACACCGTTAAGTACTCTACGGGTACAAAAAAGAGTACGAAAAAAAAACGTCTGTAATTCTCCTTGAAGTACTGATGTGATATCGAGCAGAACGATAAATAAGGCACGCCGGCGCAAACGGCAAGCAAAACGGGGGCCATAATGGCCTTGTACAAGGAATCAAAAATCAAATCGTTAAGTACTCTACGGGTACGAAAAAAGTATGAAAAAAATGTGTGTAATACTCTTTGAAGTACTTATGTGACATCGACCAGAATGATAAATAAGGCACGCCGGCGCAAACGGGAAGCAAAATGGAGGCCAGAATGGTCGTGTAAAAGGAATCAAAAATCACACAGTTAAGTACTCTACGGGTACGAAAAAAGTATGAAAAAAAACGTTTGTAATTCTCCTTGAAGTACTGATGTCATATCGACCAGAACGATAAATAAGGCACGCCGGCGCAAACGGCAAGCAAAACGGAGGCCAGAATGGCCTTGTACATGGAATCAAAAATCACACCATTATGTACTCTACGGGTACAAAAAAGAGTACGAAAAAAAATGTCTGTAATTCTCCTTGAAGTACTGATGTGATATCGACCAGAACGATAAATAAGGCATGCCGGTGCAAACGGCAAACAAAACGGAGGCCAGAATGGCCTTGTACAAGGAATAAAAAATCACACCGTTAAGTACTCTACGGGTACAAAAAAAGTATGAAAAAAAAAACGTTTGTAATACTCTTTGAAGTACTGATGTGATATCGACCAGAACGATAAATAAGGCACACCGACGCAAACGGCAAGCAAAACGGAGGCCAGAATGGCCTTGTACAAAGAATCAAAAATCACACCGTTAAGTACTCTATGGGTACAAAAAAAGTATGAAAAAAAAAACGTTTGTAATACTCTTTGAAGTACTGATGTGATATCGACCAGAACGATAAATAAGGCACACCGACGCAAACGGCAAGCAAAACGGAGGCCAGAATGGCCTTGTACAAGGAATAAAAAATCCCACCGTTAAGTACACTACGGGTACAAAAAAAGTACGAAAAAAAACGCTTGTAATTCTCCTTGAAGTACTGATGTGATATCGACCAGAACGATAAATAAGGCACGCCGGCGCAAACGAGAAGCAAAACGGAGGCCAGAATGGCCTTGTAAAAGGAATCAAAAATTACACAGTTAAGTACTTTACGGGTACGAAAAAAGTATGAAAATAAACGTTTGTAATTGTCCTTTAAGTACTGATGTGATATCGACCAGAACGATAAATAAGGCACGCCGGCGCAAACCGCAAGCAAAACGGAGTCCATAATGGCCTTGTACAAGGAATCATAAATCACACCGTTAAGTACTCTATGGGTACAAAAAAAGTACGAAAAAACGTTTGTAATTCTCTTTGAAGTACTGATGTGATATCGACCAGAACGATAAATAAGGCACGCCGGTGCAAATAGCAAGCAAACAGAGGCCAGAATGGCATTGAACAAGGAATCAAAAATCACAGCGTTAAGTAGTCTATGGGAACAAAAAAACGTATGGAAAAAACGTTTGTAATTCTCTTTGAAGTACTGATGTGATATCGACCAGAACGATAAATAAGGCACGCCGAAGAAAACGGCAAGCAAAACAGAGGCCAGAATGGCCTTGTACAAGGAATAAAAAATCACACCGTTAAGTACTCTACGGGTACAAAAAAAAGTATGAGAACGTTTGTAATTCTCCTTGAAGTACTGATGTGATATCGACCAGAACGATAAATAAGGCATGCCGGTGCAAACGGCAAGCAAAACGGAGGCCGGAATGGCCTTGTACAAGGAATAAAAAATCACACCGTTAAGTACTCGACGGGTACAAAAAAAAGTACGAAAAAAAATGTTTGTAATTCTCCTTGAAGTACTGATGTGATATCGACCAGAACGATAAATAAAGCACGCCGGCGCAAACGGCAAGCAAAACGGAGGCCAGAATGGCCTTGTACAAGGAATCAAAAATCACATCTTTAAGTACTCTATGGGTACAAAAAAAGTATGAAAAAAAAAGTTTGTAATACTCTTTGAAGTACTGATGTGATATCGACCAGAACGATAAATAAGGCACGGCGACGCAAACGGCAAGCAAAACGGAGGCCAGAATGGCCTTGTACAAGGAATAAAAAATCACACCGTTAAGTACTCTACGGGTACAAAAAAAATTTCAAAAAAAAACGTTTGTAATTCTCCTTGAAGTACTGATGAGATATCGACCAGAACGGTAAATAAGGCACGCTAGCGCAAACGGGAAGCAAAACGGAGGCCAGAATGGTCGTGTAAAAGGAATCAAAAATCACACAGTTATGTACTCTACGGGTACGAAAAAAGTATGAAAAAATGTTTGTAATTGTCCTTGAAGTACTGATGTGATATCGACCGGAACGATAAATAAGGCACGCCGGCGAAAACGGCAAGCAAAACGGAGGCCAGAATTGCCTTGTACAAGGAATCATAAATCACACCGTTAAGTACTCTATGGGTACAAAAAAAGTACGAAAAAAACGTTTGCAATTCTCTTTGAAGTACTGATGTGATATCGAATTGAACGATAAATAAGGCACTCCGGCGCAAATGGCAAGAAAAACGGAGGCTTGAATGGCCTTGTACAAGGAATCAAAAATCACACCGTTAAGTACTCTATGGGTACAAAAAAAGTACGAAAAAAAAACGTTTGTAATTCTCTTTGAAGTACTGATGTGATATCGACCAAAACGATAAATAAGGCATGCCGGCACAAACGGCAAGCAAAACGGAGGCCAGAATGGCCTTGTACAAGGAATCAAAAATCACACCGTTAAATACTCTATAGGTACAAAAAAAAAGTACGTAAAAAAAATGTTTGTAATTCTCTTTGAAGTACTGATGTGATATCGACCAGAACGATAAATAAGACACGCCGAAGCAAACGGCAAGCAAAACGGAGTCCAGAATGGCCTTGTACAAGGAATAAAAAATCACACCGTTAAGTACTCTACGGGTACAAAAAAAAGTATGAAAAAAAACGTTTGTAATTCTCCTTGAAGTACTGATGTGATATCGACCAGAACGATAAATAAGGCACGCCGGCGCAAACGGCAAGCAAAACAAAGGCCAGAATGGCCTTGTAAAAGAAATCAAAAATCACACAGTTAAGTACTCTACGGGTACGAAAAAAGAACGAAAACTAAACGTTTGTAATTGTCCTTGAAGTACTGATGTGATATCGACCAGAATGATAAATAAGGCACGCCGGCGCAAACGGCAAGCAAAACAAGGCCAAAATGGACTTGTACAAGGAATCCAAAATCACACCGTTAAGTACTCTACGGGTACAAAAAAGAGTACAAAAAAAAGTCTGTAATTCTCCTTGAAGTACTGATGTGATATTGACCTGAACGATAAATAAGGCATGCCGGTGCAAACGGCTAGCAAAACGGGGGCTAGAATGGCCTTGTACAATGAATCAAAAATCAAATCGTTAAGTACTCTACGGGTACGAAAAAAGTACGAAAAAAATGTGTGTAATACTCTTTGAAGTACTTATGTGACATCGACCAGAACGATAAATAAGGCACGCCGAAGCAAACGGGAAGCAAAACGGAGGCCAGAATGGTCGTGTAAAAGGAATCAAAAATCACACAGTTAAGTACTCTATCTTTTTCGGGTACGAAAAAAGTACGAAAAAAAAGTTTGTAATTGTCCTTGAAGTACTGATGTGATATCGACCAGAACGATAAATAAGGCACGTCGGCGAAAACGGCAAGCAAAACGGAGGCAAGAATTGCCTTGTACAAGGAATCAAAAATCACACCGTTAAGTACTCTGTGGGTACAAAAAAAAGTATGAAAAAACGTTTGCAATTCTCTTTGAAGTACTGATGTGATATCGAACAGAACGATAAATAAGGCACTCCGACGCAAATGGCAGGGAAAACGGAGGCCAGAATGGCCTTGTACAAGGAATCAAAAATCACACCGTTAAGTACTCTATGGGTACAAAAAAAGTACGAAAAAAAATGTTTGTAATTCCATTTGAAGTACTGATGTGATATCGACCAGAATGATAAATAAGGCATGCCGGCACAAACGGCAAGCAAAACGGAGGCCAGAATGGCCTTGTACAAGGAATCAAAAATCACACCGTTAAGTACTCTATGGGTACAAAAAAGTACGAAAAAAAACTTTTGTAATTCTCTTTGAAATCTTGATGTGATACCGACCGGAATGATAAATAACGCACGCCGGCACAAGCGGCAAGCAAAACGGAGGCCGAATGGCCGTGTACAAGGAATCAAAAATCACACCGTTAAGTACTCTATAGGTACAAAAAAAGTCGTAAAAAAAGTTTGTAATACTCTTTGAAATCTTGATGTGATATCGACCGAGCGATAAATAAGACACGCCGAAGCAAACGGCAAGCAAAACGGAGTCTAGAATGGCCTTGTACAAGGAATAAAAATCACACCGTTAAGTACTCACGGGTACAAAAAGTATGAAAAAAACGTTTGTAATTCTCCTTGAAATCTTGATGTGATATCGACAACGATAAATAAGGCACGCGCAAACGGCAGCAAAACGGAGGCGAATGGCCTTGTACAAGAATCAAAAATCACATTAAGTACTCTCTGGTACAAAAAAGTCTGAAAAAACGTTTGTAATTCTCCTTGAAGTACTGATGTGATATCGACCAGAACGATAAATAAGGCACGCCGGCGCAAACGGCAAGCAAAACGAGGCCAGAATGGCCTTGTACATGGAATCAAAAATCACACCGTTAAGTAATCTACGGGTACAAAAAAGTGTACGAAAAAAAAACGTCTGTAATTCCCCTTGAAGTACTGATGTGATATCGACCAGAACGATAAATAAGGCACGCCGGCGGAAACGGCAAGCAAAACGAGGCCAGAATGGCCTTGTACATGGAATCAAAAATCACACCGTTAAGTACTCTACGGGTACAAAAAAGAGTACGAAAAAATAACGTCTGTAATTCTCCTTGAAGTACTGATGTGATATCGACCAGAACGATAAATAAGGCATGCCGGCGTAAACGGCAAGCAAAACGGATGCCAGAATGGCCTTGTACAAGGAATCAAAAATCACATCGTTAAGTACTCTACGGGTATGAAAAAAGTATGAAAAAAAACGTGTGTAATACACTTTGAAGTATTGATGTGATATCGACCAGAACGATAAATAAGGCACGCCGGCGCAAACGGCAAGCAAAACGGAGGCCAGAATGGCCTTGTAAAAGGAATCAAAATTTACACAGTTAAGTACTCTACGGGTACGAAAAAGTATGAAAAATAAACGTTTGTAATTGTCCTTGAAGTACTGATGTGATATCGACCAGAACGATAAATAACGCACGCCGGCACAAACCGCATGCAAAACGGAGTCCAGAATGGCCTTGTACAAGGTATCATAAATCACACCGTTAAGTACTCAATGGGTACAAAAAATAGTATGAAAAAAACGTTTGTAATTCTCTTTGAAGTACTCATGTGATATCGACCAGAACGATAAATAAGGCACGCCGGCGCAAATGGCAAGCAAACAGAGGCAAGAATGACCATGAACAAGGAATCAAAAATCACACCGTTAAGTAGTCTATGTGAACAAAAAAATGTATATGAAAAAACGTTTGTAATTCTCTTTGAAGTACTGATGTGATATCGACCAGAACGATAAATAAGGCATGCCGAAGAAAACGGCAACCAAAACAGAGGCCAGAATGGCCTTGTACAAGGAATAAAGAATCACACCGTTAAGTACTCTACGGGTACAAAAAAAGTATGAAAAAAAATGTTTGTAATTCTCCTCGAAGTACTGATTTGATATCGACCAGAACGATAAATAAGGCACGACGGCGCAAACGGCAAGCAAAACGGAGGCCAGAATGGCATTGAACAAGGAATAAAAAATCACACAGTTAAGTACTCTATGGGTACGAAACAAAGTACGTAAAAAATCATTTGTAATTCTCATTGAAGTACTGATATGTTATCGGCCAGAACGATAAATAAGGCACGCCGAAGAAAACGGCAAGCAAAACGGAGGCCAGAATTGCCTTGTACAAGGAATCAAAAATCACACCGTACTCCACGGGTACAAAAAAAGTACGAAAAAAAATGTTTGTAATTCTCCTTGAAGTACTATGTGATATCGACCAGAACGATAAATAAGGCACGCCGGCACAAACGGCAAGCAAAACGAGGCCAGAATGGCCTTGTACATGGAATCAAAAATCACACCGTTATGTACTCTATGGGTACAAAAAAGAGTACGAAAAAAAACGTCTGCAATTATCCTTGAAGTACTGATGTGATATCGACCAGAATGATAAATAAGGCATGCGGGTGCAAACGGCAAGCAGAACGGAGGCCAGAATGGCCTTGTACAAGGAATAAAAAATCACACCGTAAAGTACTCGACGGGTACAAAAAAAGTACGAAAAAAAATGTTTGTAATTCTCCTTGAAGTGCTGATGTGATATCGTCCAGAACGATAAATAAGGCACGCCGGCGCAAACGGAAAGCAAAACGGAGGCCAGAATGGCCTTGTACAAGGAATCAAAAATCACACCGTTAAGTACTCTATGGGTACAAAAAAAGTATGAAAAAAAAACGTTTGTAATACTCTTTGAAGTACTGATGTGATATCGATCAGAACGATAAATAAGGCACGCCGACGCAAACGGCAAGCAAAACGGAGGCCAGAACGGCCTTGTACAAGGAATAAAAAATCACACCGTTAAGTACTCTACGGGTACAAAAAAAGTACGAAAAAAAACGTTTGTAATTCTCCTTGAAGTACTGATGTGATATCGACCAGAACGATAAATAAGGAATGCCGGCGCAAATGGGATGCAAAACGGAGGCCAGAATGGTCGTGTAAAAGGATTCAAAAATCACACAGTTAAGTACTCTACGGGTACGAAAAAAGTACGAAAAAAAAGTTTGTAATTGTCCTTGAAGTACTGATCTGATATCGACAAGAACGATAAATAAGGCACGCCGGCGAAAACGGCAAGCAAAACGGAGGCCAGAATTGCCTTGTACAAGGAATCATAAATCACACCGTTAAGTACTCTATAGGTACAAAAAAAAGTACGAAAAAAACGTTTGCAATTCTCTTTGAAGTACTGATGTGATATCGAATTGAACGATAAATAAGGCACTCCGGCGCAAATGGCATGAAAAACGGAGGCCAGAATGGCCTTGTACAAGGAATCAAAAATCACACCGTTAAGTACTCTATGGGTACAAAAAAAGTACGAAAAAAAAACGTTTGTAATTCTCTTTGAAGTACTGATGTGATATCGACCAGAACGATAAATAAGGCATGCCGGCACAAACGGCAAGCAAAACGGATGCCAGAATGGCCTTGTACAAGGAATCAAAAATCACACCGTTAAGTACTCTATAGGTACAAAAAAAAGTACGTAAAAAAATGTTTGTAATACTCTTTGAAGTACGGATGTGATATCGACCAGAACGATAAATAAGACACGCCGAAGCAAACGGCAAGAAAAAGGGAGTCCAGAATGGCCTTGTACAAGGAATAAAAAATCACACCGTTAAGTACTCTACGGGTACAAAAAAAAGTATGAAAAAAAACGTTTGTAATTCTCCTTGAAGTACTGATGTGATATCGACCAGAACGATAAATAAGGCACGCCGGCGCAAACGGCAAGCAAAACGGAGGCCAGAATGGCCTTGTAAAAGAAATAAAAAAATCACACAGTTAAGTACTCTACGGGTACGAAAAAAGTATGAAAAATAAACGTTTGTAATTGTCCTTGAAGTACTGATGTGATATCGACCAGAACGATAAATAAGGCACGCCGGCGCAAACGGCAAGCAAAACGAGGCCAAAATGGCCTTGTACAAGGAATCCAAAATCACACCGTTAAGTACTCTACGGGTATAAAAAAGAGTACAAAAAAAACGTCTGTAATTCTCCATGAAGTACTTATGTGACATCGTCCAGAACGATAAATAAGGCACGCCGGCGCAAACGGGAAGCAAAACGGAGGCCAGAATGGTCGTGTAAATGGAATCAAAAATCACACAGTTAAGTACTCTACAGGTACGAAAAAAGTACGAAAAAAAAGTTTGTAATTGTCCTTGAAGTACTGATGTGATATCGACCAGAACGATAAATAAGGCACGCCGGCGAAAACGGCAAGCAAAACGGAGGCCAGAATTGCCTTGTACAAGGAATCAAAAATCACACCGTTAAGTACTCTATGGGTACAAAAAAAAGTATGAAAAAATCGTTTGCAATTCTCTTTGAAGTACTGATGTGATATCGAACAGAACGATAAATAAGGCACTCCGGCGCAAATGGCAAGAAAAACGGAGGCCAGAATGACCTTGTACAAGGAATCAAAAATCACACCGTTAAGTACTCTATGGGTACAAAAAAGTATGAAAAAAAACGTTTGTAATTCTCTTTGAAGTACTGATGTGATATCGACCAGAACGATAAATAAGGCATGCCGGCACAAACGGCAAGCAAAACGGAGGCCAGAATGGCCTTGTACAAGGAATCAAAGATCACACCGTTAAGTAAAACGAAAAAAAAATGTACGAAGAGAGTTAAGTACAGTTAATACACTTTGAAGTACTGATGTGATATCGACCAGAACGATAAATAAGGCACGCCGGCGCAAACGGCAAGCAAAACGGAGTCCAAAATGGCCTTGTACAAGGAATCATAAATCACACAGTTAAGTACTCTATGGGTACAAGAAAAAGTACGAAAAAAATGTTTGTAATTCTCTTTGAAGTACTGATGTGATATCGACCAGAACGATAAATAAGGCACGCCGGCGCAAACGGCAAGCAAAACGGAGGCCAGAATGGCCTTGTACAAGGAATCAAAAATCACACCGTTAAGTACTCTACGGGTACAAAAAAAGTACGAAAAAAAGGTTTGTAATTCTCCTAGAAGTACTGATGTGATATCGACCAGAACGATAAATAAGGCACGCCGGCGCAAATGGCAAGCAAAACGAGTCCAGAATGGCCTTGTACTTGGAATCAAAAATCACACCGTTAAGTACTCTACGCGTACAAAAAAGAGTACGAAAAAAACGCCTGTAATTCTCCTTGAAGTACTGATGTGATATCGACAAGAACGATAAATAAGGCATGCCGGCGCAAATGGCAAGCAAAACAGAGGCCAGAATGGCTTTGTACAAGGCATCAAAAATCACATCGTTCAGTACTCTACGGGTATGAAAAAAGTACGAAAAAAACGTGTGTAAAACTCTTTGAAGTACTGATGTGATATCAACCAGAACGATAAATAAGCCACGCCGGCGCAAACAGCAAGCAAAACGGAGGCCAGAATGGCCTTGTAAAAGGAATAAAAATTACACAGTTAAGTACTCTACGGGTACGAAAAAAGTACGAAAAATAAACGTTTGTAATTGTCCTGAAGTACTGATGTGATATCCAGAACGATAAATAAGGCACGCCGGCGCAAACGGCAAGCAAAACGGAGTCCAGAATGGCCTTGTACAAGGAATCATAAATCACACCGTTAAGTACTCTATGGGTACAAAAAAAAGTACGAAAAAAACATTTTTAATTCTCTTTGAAGTACAGTTGTGATATCGACCATAACGATAAATACGGCACGCCGGTGCAAATGGCAAGCAAACAGTGGCCAGAATGGCCTTGTACAAGGAATCAAAAATCACACCGTTAAGTAGTCTATGGGAACGAAAAAACGTATGAAAAAAACGTTTGTAATTCTCTTTGAAGTACTGATGTGATATCGACCAGAACGATAAATAAGGCACGCCGGCACAAACGGCAAGCAAAACGCAGGCCAGAATGGCCTTGTACAAAAAATCACACTGTTAAGTACTCTATGGGTACAAAAAAAAGTAAGAAAAAAAATGTTTGTAATTCACTTTGAAGTACTGTTTAGATATCGACCAGAACAATAAATAAGGCACGCCGGCGGAAACGGCAAGCAAAACGGAGGCCAGAATGGCCTTGTACAAGGAATCAAAAATCACACCGTTAAGTACTCTATGGGTACAAGAAAAATTACGAAAAAAAATGTTTGTAATTCTCCTTGAAGTACTGATGTGATATCGACCAGAACGATAAATAAGGCACGCTGGCGCAAATGGCAAGCAAAACGAGGCCAGAATGGCCTTGTAAAAGGAATCAAAAATCTCACAGTTAAGTACTCTACGGGTACGAAAAACAATGTTTGTAATCATCCTTGAAGTACTGATGTGATATCGACCAGAACGATAAATAAGGCACGCCGGCGCAAACGGCAAGCAAAACGGAGGCCAGAATGTCCTTGTACAAGGAATCATAAATCACACCGTTAAGTACTCTATGGGTACAAAAATAGTATGAAAAAAACGTTTGCAATTCTTTTTGAAGTACTGATGTGATATCGAACAGAACGATAAATAAGGCACTCCGGCGCAAAGGGCAAGCAAAACGAAGGGCAGAATGGCCTTGTACAAGGAATCAAAAATCACACCGTTAAGTACTCTGTGGTACAAAAAAGTATGAAAAAAAACATTTGTAATTCTCTTTGAAGTACTGATGTGATATCGACCAGAACGATGAATAAGGCACGCCGGCGCAAACGGCAAGCAAAATGCATGCCAGAATGGCCTCGTACAAGGAATCAAAAATCACACCGTTAAGTACTCTATGGGTACAAAAAAAGTACGAAAAAAAAACTTTTGTAATTCTCTTTGAAGTACTGATGTGATACCGACAAGAACGATAAATAAGGCACGCCGGCGGAAACGGCAAGCAAAACGGAGGCCAGAATTGCCTTGTACAAAGGAATCATAAATCACACCGTTAAGTACTCTATGGGTACAAAAAAAAATACGAAAAGAACGTGCGTAATACTCTTTGAAGTACTGATGTGATATCGACCAGAACGATAAATAAGGCATGCCGGCGCAAACGGCAAGCAAAATGGAGGCCAGAATGGCCATGTAAAAGGAATCAAAAATCACACAGTTAAGTACTCTATGGGTACGAAAAAAGTACGAAAAATAAATGTTTGTAATTGTCCATGAAGTACTGATGTGATATCGACCAGAACGATAAATAAGGGACGCCGGCGCAAACGGCAAGCAAAACGGAGTCCATAATGGCCTTGTACAAGGAATCATAAATCACACCGTTAAGTACTCTATGGGTACAAAAAAAAGTATGAAAAAAACGTTTGTAATTCTCTTTGAAGTACTGTTGTGATATCGACCAGAACGATAAATAAGGCACACCGGTGCAAATGGCAAGCAAAGAGAGCCCATAATGGCCTTGTACAAGGAATCAAAAATCACACCGTTAAGTAGTCTATGGGAACAAAAAAACGTATGAAAAAAACGTTTGTAATAATCTTTGAAGTACTGGTGTGATATCGACCATAACGATAAATAAGGCACGCCGGCACAAACGGCAAGCAAAACGCTAATGGCCTTGTACAATGAATCAAAAATCACACCGTTAAGTACTCTATGGGTACAAAAAAAAGTAAGAAAAAAAATGTTTGTAATTCACTTTGAAGTACTGATTAGATATCGACCATAACGATAAATAAGGCACCCCGGCGCAAACGGCAAGCAAATCGGAGGCCAGAATGGCCTTGTACAAGGAATCAAAAATCACACCGTTAAGTACTCTACGGGTACAAAAAAAAGTATGAAAAAAACCTGTGTAATATTCTTTGAAGTACTGATGTGATATCGACCAGAACGATAAATAAGGCACGCCGGCGCAAACGGCAAGCAAAATGAGGCAGAATGGCCTTGTACATGGAATCAAAAATCACATCGTTAAGTACTCCACGGGTACGAAAAAAGTACGAAAAAAACCTGGGTAATATTCTTTGAAGTACTGATGTGATATCGACCAGAACGATAAATAAGGCACGCCAGCGCAAACGGCAAGCAAAACGGAGGCCAGAATGGACGTGTAAAAGGAATCAAAAATCACACAGTTAAGTACTCTACGGGTATGAAAAATGTACGAAAAACAATGTTTGTAATTGTCCTTGAAGTACTGATGTGATATCGACCAGAACGATTAATAAGGCACACCGGCGTAAACGGCAAGCAAAACGGAGGCCAGAATGGCCTTGTACAAGGAATCATAAATGACAACGTTAAGTACTCTATGGGTACAAAAAAAGTATGAAAAAAAATGTTTGCAATTCTCTTTGAAGTACTGATGTGATATCGAACAGAACGATAAATAAGGCACTCCGGCGCAAAGGGCAAGCAA
This sequence comes from Gentiana dahurica var. dahurica, assembly GCA_024500145.1. NCBI lineage: Eukaryota > Viridiplantae > Streptophyta > Magnoliopsida > Gentianales > Gentianaceae > Gentiana > Gentiana dahurica. The sequence continues at coordinate 69,393,613 of CM044896.1, forward strand.
AACGAAGTCCAGAATGGCCTTGTACAAGGAATCAAAAATCACACCGTTAAGTACTCTATGGGTACAAAAAAGTACGAAAAAAAACATTTGTAATTCTCTTTGAAGTACTGATGTGATATCGACCAGAACGATAAATAAGGCACGCCGGCGCAAACGGCAAGCAAAACGCATGCCAGAATGGCCTCGTACAAGGAATCAAAAATCACACCGTTAGTACTCTATGGGTACAAAAAAAGTACGAAAAAAAATGTTTCTAATTCTCTTTGAAGTACTGATGTGATACCGACAAGAACGATAAATAAGGCACGCCGGCGCAAACGGCAAGCAAAACGGAGGCCAGAATTGCCTTGTACAAGGAATCATAAATCACACCGTTAAATACTCTATGGGTCCAAAAAAAGTACGAAAAAAATATTTGTAATTCTCTTTGTAGTACTGATGTGATATCGACCAGAACGATAAATAAGGCACGCCGGCGCAAATGGCAAGCAAACAGTGGCCAGAATGGCCTTGTACATGGAATCAAAAATCACACCGTTAAGTAGTCTATGGGAACAAAAAAACCTATGAAAAAACGTTTGTAATTCTCTTTGAAGTACTGATGTGATATCGACCAGAACGATAAATAAGGCACGCCGGCACAAACGGCAAGCAAAACTCAGGCCAGAATGGCCTTGTACAATGAATCAAAAATCACACCGTTAAGTACTCTATGGGTACAAAAAAAAGTAAGAAGAAAATGTTTGTAATTCACTTTGAAGAACTGATTAGATATCGACCAGAACGATAAATAAGGCACGCCGGCGCAAACGGCAAGCAAAACGGAGGCCAGAATGGCCTTGTACAAGGAATCAAAAATCACACCGTTAAGTACTCTACGGGAACAAAAAAAGGTACGAAAAAAAACGTTTGTAATTCTCCTTGAAGTACTGACGTGATATAGACCAGAACGATAAATAAGGCACGCCGGCGAAAACGGCAAGGAAAACGAGGCCATAATGGCCTTGTTCAAGGAATCAAAAATCACATCGTTAAGTACTCTACGGGTACAAAAAAAGTACAAAAAAACCCGTGTAATACTCTTTGAAGTACTGATGTGATATCGACCAGAACGATAAATAAGGCACGCCGGCGCAAACGGCAAGAAAAACGGAGGCCAGAATGGCCTTGTAAAAGGAATCAAAAATCACACAGTTAAGTACTCTATGGGTACGAAAAAAGTACGAAAAACAATGTTTGTAATTGTCCTTGAAGTACTGATGTGATATCGACCAAAACGATAAATAAGGCACGCCGGCTCAAACGGCAAGCAAAACGGAGGCCAGAATGGCCTTGTACAAGGAATCATAAATCACACCTTTAAGTACTCTATGGGTACAAAAAAAAGTTTGAAAAAAAACGTTTGCAATTCTCTTTGAAGTACTAATGTGATATCGAACATAACGATAAATAAGGCAGTCCGGCGCAAAGGGCAAGCAAAACGAAGGCCAGAATGGCCTTGTACAAGGAATCAAAAATCACACCGTTAACTACTCTATGGGTACAAAAAAAGTACGAAAAAAAAAACATTTGTAATTCTCTTTGAAGTACTGATGTGATATCGACGAGAGCGATAAATAAGGCACGCCGGCACAAACGGCAAGGAAAACACATGCCAGAATGGCCTCGTACAAGGAATCAAAAATCACACCGTTAAGTACTCTATGGGTACAAAAAAAGTACGAAAAAAAACGTTCGTAATTCCCTTTGAAGTACTGATGTGATACCGACAAGAACGATAAATAAGGCATGCCGGCGCAAACGGCAAGCAAAACGGAGGCCAGAATTGCCTTGTACAAGGAATCATAAATCACACCGTTAAATACTCTATGGGTACAAAAAAAGTACGAAAAAAACGTTTGTAATTCTCTTTGAAGTACTGATGTGATATCGACCAGAACGATAAATAAGGCACGCCGGCGCAAATGGCACGCAAACAGAGGCCAGAATGGCCTTGTACAAGGAATCTAAAATCACACCGTTAAGTAGTCTATGGGAACAAAAAACGTATGGAAAAAACGTTTGTAATTCTTTTTGAAGTACTGATGTGATATCGACCAGAACGATAAATAAGGCACGCCGGCACAAACGGCAAGCAAAACGCAGGCCAGAATGGCCTTGTACAATGAATCAAAAATCACACCGTTAAGTACTCTATGGGTACAAAAAAAAGTGAGAAAAAAATGTTTGTAATTCACTTTGAAGTACTGATTAGATATCGACCAGAACGATAAATAAGGCACGCCGGAGCAAATGGCAAGCAAAACGGAAGCCAGAATGGCCTTGTACAAGGAATCAAAAATCACACCGTTAAGTACTCTACGGGTACAAAAAAAAGTACGAAAAAAAAACGTTTGTAATTATCCTTGAAGTACTGATGTGATATCGACTAGAACGATAAATAAGGCACGCCGGCGCAAACGGCAAGCAAAACGAGGCCAGAATGGCCTTGTACATGGAATCAAAAATCACATCGTTAAGTACTCTACGTGTACGAAAAAAGTATGAAAAAAACGTGTGTAATACTCTTTGAAGTACTGATGTGATATCGACCAGAACGATAAATAAAGCACGCCGGCGCAAGCGGCAAGCAAAACGGAGGCCAGAATGGCCTTGTAAAAGGAATCAAAAATCACACAGTTAAGTACTCTTCGGGAACGAAAAAAGTACGAAAAACATTGTTTGTAATTGTCCTTGAAGTACTGATGTGATATCGACCAGAACGATAAATAAGGCACGCCAGCGCAAACGGCAAGCAAAACGGAGGCCAGAATGGCCTTGTACAAGGAATCATAAATCACACCGTTAAGTACTCTATGGGTACAAAAAAATGTATGATAAAAAATGTTTGCAATTCTCTTTGAAGTACTGATGTGATATCGAACAGAACGATAAATAAGACCCTCCGGCGAAAAGGGCAAGCAAAACGAAGGCCAGAATGGCCTTGTACAAGGAATCAAAAATCACACCGTTAAGTACTCTATGGGTACAAAAAAGTATGAAAAAAAAACATTTGTAATTCTCTTTGAACTACTGATGTGATATCGACCAGAACGATAAATAAGGCATGTCGGCGCAAACGGCAAGGAAAACGCATGCCAGAATGGCCTCGTACAAGGAATCAAAAATCACACCGTTAAGTACTCTATGGGTACAAAAAAAGTACGAAAAAAAAACGTTTGTAATTCTCTTTGAAGTACTGATGTGATACCGACAAAAACGATAAATAAGGCACGCCGGCGCAAACGGCAAGCAAAACGGAGGCCAGAATTGCCTTGTACAAGGAATCATAAATCACACTGTTAAGTACTTTATGGGTACAAAAAAAGTACGAAAAAAACGTTTGTAAATCTCTTTGAAGTACTGATGTGATATCGACCAGAACGATAAATAAGGCACGCCGGCGCAAATGGCAAGCAAACAGAGGCCAGAATGGCCTTGTACAAGGAATCAAAAATCACACCGTTAAGTAGTCTATGGGAACAAAAAAACGTATAGAAAAAACGTTTGTAATTCTCTTTAAAATCTTGATGTGATATCGACAAGAACGATAAATAAGGCACGCAGGCACAAACGGCAAGCAAAACGAGGCCAAAATGGCCTTGTACAATGAATCAAAAATCACCCGTTAAGTACTCTATGGGTACAAAAAAGTAAGAAAAAAATGTTTGTAATTCACTTTGAAGTACTACTTTGATATCGATCGGAACGATAAATAAGGCACGCCGGCGCAAACGGCATGCAAAACGGAGGCCAGAATGGCCTTGTACAAGGAATCAAAAATCACACCGTTAAGTACTCTCTGGACAAAAAAATGTGAAAAAAACGTTTGTAATTCTCCTTGAAGTACTGATGTGATATCGACCGGAACGATAAATAAGGCACGCCGCCGCAAACGGCAAGCAAAAGCGAGACGAATGGCCTTGTACAAGGAATCAAAAATCACATCGTTAAGTACTCTATGGTTACGAAAAAAATCTGAAAAAATCACATGTAATACTCTTTGAAGTATTGATGTGATATCGACCAGAACGATAAATAAGGCACGCCGGCGCAAACGGCAAGCAAAACGGAGGCCAGAATGGCCTTGTAAAAGGAATCAAAAATCACACAGTTAAGTACTCAACGGGTACGAAAAAAGTACGAAAAACAATGTTTGTAATTGTCCTTAAAGTACTGATGTGATATCGACCAGAACGATAAATAAGGCACGCCGGCGCAAACGGCAAGCAAAACGGAGGCCATAATGGCCTTGTACAAGGAATCGAAAATCACACCGTTAAGTACTCTATGGGTACAAAAAAAGTATGAAAAAAAACGTTTGCAATTCTCTTTGAAGTACTGATGTGATATCGAACAGAACGATAAATAAGGCACTCCGGCGTAAATGGAAAGCAAAACGAAGGCCAGAATGGCCTTGTACAAGGAATCAAAAATCACACCGTAAAGTACTCTATGGGTACAAAAAAAGTACGGAAAAAAGGCTTGTAATTCTCTTTGAAGTACTGATGTGATATCGACCAGAAAGATAAATAAGGCACGCCGGAGCAAACGGCAAGCAAAACGGAGGCCAGAATGAACTTGTACACGGAATCAAAAATCGCGCCTTTAAGTACTCTATGGGTACAAAAAAAAGTACGAAAAAAAGCTTTTGTAATTCTTTTTGAAGTGCTGATGTGATGTAGACCAGAACGATAAATAAGGCACGCCGGCGCAATCGGCAAGCAAAATGGAGGCCAGAATGGCCTTGTACAAGGAATCAAAAATCATAACGTTAAGTACTCTATGGGTACAAAAAAAAGTACGAAAAAACCATTTGTAATTCTCTTTGAAGTACTGATTTGATATCGACTAGAACGATAAATAAGGCACACCGGCGCAAACGGCAAGGAAAACGGAGGCCAGAATGGCCTTGTACAAAGAATCAAAAATCACACCGTCAAGTTCTCTATGGGAACAAAAAAGTACGAAAAAACGTTTGTAATTTTCTTTGAAGTACTGATATGATATCGACCAGAACGATAAATAAGGCACGCAGGCGCAAACGGCAGGAAAAACGGAGGCAAGAATGGCATTGTACAAGGAATCAAAAATCACACCGTTAAGTACTCTAGGGGTACAAAAAAAAGTAGGAAAAATAAAGGTTTGTAATTCTCTTTGAAGTACTGATGTGATATCGACCAGAACGATAAATAAGGCACGCCGGCGCAAACGGCAAGCTAAACGGAGGCCAGAATGGCCTTGTACAAGGAATAAAAAATCACACCGTTAAGTACTCTATGGGTACAAAAAAAAGTAGGAAAAAAAAGGTTTGTAATTCTCGTTGAAGTACTGATGTGATATCGACCAGGACGATAAATAAGGCACGCTGGCAAAACCGGCAAGCAAAACGGAGGCCAGAATAGCCTTGTACAAGGAATCAAAAATCACACCGTTAAGTACTCTACGGGAACAAAAAAAGGTACGAAAAAAAACGTTTGTAATTCTCCTTGAAGTACTGACGTGATATAGACCAGAACGATAAATAAGGCACGCCGGCGAAAACGGCAAGCAAAACGAGGCCATAATGGCCTTGTACAAGGAATCAAAAATCACATCGTTAAGTACTCTACGGGTACGAAAAAAGTACAAAAAAACCCGTGTAATACTCTTTGAAGTACTGATGTGATATCGACCAGAACGATAAATAAGGCACGCCGGCGCAAACGGCAAGAAAAACGGAGGCCAGAATGGCCTTGTAAAAGGAATCAAAAATCACACAGTTAAGTACTCTACGGGTACGAAAAAAGTACGAAAAACAATGTTTGTAATTGTCCTTGAAGTACTGATGTGATATCGACCAAAACGATAAATAAGGCACGCCGGCGCAAACGGCAAGCAAAACGGAGGCCAGAATGGCCTTGTACAAGGAATCATAAATCACACCTTTAAGTACTCTATGGGTACAAAAAAAAGTATGAAAAAAAACGTTTGCAATTCTCTTTGAAGTACTAATGTGATATCGAACATAACGATAAATAAGGCAGTCCGGCGCAAAGGTCAAGCAAAACGAAGGCCAGAATGGCCTTGTACAAGGAATCAAAAATCACACCGTTAACTACTCTATGGGTACAAAAAAAGTACGAAAAAAAAACATTTGTAATTCTCTTTGATGTACTGATGTGATATCGACGAGAGCGATAAATAAGGCACGCCGGCACAAACGGCAAGGAAAACGCATGCCAGAATGGCCTCTTACAAGGAATCAAAAATCACACCGTTAAGTACTCTATGGGTACAAAAAAAGTACGAAAAAAAACGTTCGTAATTCACTTTGAAGTACTGATGTGATACCGACAAGAACGATAAATAAGGCATGCCGGCGCAAACGGCAAGCAAAACGGAGGCCAGAATTGCCTTGTACAAGGAATCATAAATCACACCGTTAAATACTCTATGGGTACAAAAAAAGTACGAAAAAAACGTTTGTAATTCTCTTTGAAGTACTGATGTGATATCGACCAGAACGATAAATAAGGCACGCCGGCGCAAATGGCAAGCAAACAGAGGCCAGAATGGCCTTGTACAAGGAATCTAAATTCACACCGTTAAGTAGTCTATGGGAACAAAAAAAAGTAAGAAAAAAATGTTTGTAATTCACTTTGAAGAACAGATTAGATATCGACCAGAACGATAAATAAGGCACGCCGGCGCAAACGGCAAGCAAAACGGAGGCCAGAATGGCCTTGTACAAGGAATCAAAAATCACACCGTTAAGTACTCTAAGGGAACAAAAAAAGGTACGAAAAAAAACGTTTGTAATTCTCCTTGAAGTACTGACGTGATATAGACCAGAACGATAAATAAGGCACGCCGGCGAAAACGGCAAGCAAAACGAGGCCATAATGGCCTTGTACAAGGAATCAAAAATCACATCGTTAAGTACTCTACGGGTACGAAAAAAGTACAAAAAAAACCGTGTAATACTCTTTGAAGTACTGATGTGATATCGACCAGAACGATAAATAAGGCACGCCGGCGCAAACGGCAAGAAAAACGGAGGCCAGAATGGCCTTGTAAAAGGAATCAAAAATCACACAGTTAAGTACTCTATGGGTACGAAAAAAGTACGAAAAACAATGTTTGTAATTGTCCTTGAAGTACTGATGTGATATCGACCAAAACGATAAATAAGGCACGCCGGCTCAAACGGCAAGCAAAACGGAGGCCAGAATGGCCTTGTACAAGGAATCATAAATCACACCTTTAAGTACTCTATGGGTACAAAAAAAAGTATGAAAAAAAACGTTTGCAATTCTCTTTGAAGTACTAATGTGATATCGAACATAACGATAAATAAGGCAGTCCGGCGCAAAGGGCAAGCAAAACGAAGGCCAGAATGGCCTTGTACAAGGAATCAAAAATCACACCGTTAACTACTCTATGGGTACAAAAAAAGTACGAAAAAAACATTTGTAATTCTCTTTGAAGTACTGATGTGATATCGACGAGAGCGATAAATAAGGCACGCCGGCACAAACGGCAAGGAAAACGCATGCCAGAATGGCCTCGTACAAGGAATCAAAAATCACACCGTTAAGTACTCTATGGGTACAAAAAAAGTACGAAAAAAAACGTTCGTAATTCCCTTTGAAGTACTGATGTGATACCGACAAGAACGATAAATAAGGCATGCCGGCGCAAACGGCAAGCAAAACGGAGGCCAGAATTGCCTTGTACAAGGAATCATAAATCACGCCGTTAAATACTCTATGGGTACAAAAAAAGTACGAAAAAAACGTTTGTAATTCTCTTTGAAGTACTGATGTGACATCGACCAGAACGATAAATAAGGCACGCCGGCGCAAATGGCAAGCAAACAGAGGCCAGAATGGCCTTGTACAAGGAATCTAAAATCACACCGTTAAGTAGTCTATGGGAACAAAAAACGTATGGAAAAAATGTTTGTAATTCTTTTTGAAGTACTGATGTGATATCGACCAGAACGATAAATAAGGCACGCCGGCACAAACGGCAAGCAAAACGCAGGCCAGAATGGCCTTGTACAATGAATCAAAAATCACACCGTTAAGTACTCTATGGGTACAAAAAAAAGTGAGAAAAAAATGTTTGTAATTCACTTTGAAGTACTGATTAGATATCGACCAGAACGATAAATAAGGCACGCCGGAGCAAACGGCAAGCAAAACGGAAGCCAGAATGGCCTTGTACAAGGAATCAAAAATCACACCGTTAAGTACTCTACGGGTACAAAAAAAAGTACGAAAAAAAAAGTTTGTAATTATCCTTGAAGTACTGATGTGATATCGACTAGAACGATAAATAAGGCACGCCGGCGCAAACGGCAAGCAAAACGAGGCCAGAATGGCCTTGTACAAGGAATCAAAAATCACATCGTTAAGTACTCTACGTGTACGAAAAAAGTATGAAAAAAACGTGTGTAATACTCTTTGAAGTACTGATGTGATATCGACCAGAACGATAAATAAAGCACGCCGGCGCAAGCGGCAAGCAAAACGGAGGCCAGAATGGCCTTGTAAAAGGAATCAAAAATCACACAGTTAAGTACTCTTCGGGAACGAAAAAAGTACGAAAAACATTGTTTGTAATTGTCCTTGAAGTACTGATGTGATATCGACCAGAACGATAAATAAGGCACGCCAGCGCAAACGGCAAGCAAAACGGAGGCCAGTATGGCCTTGTACAAGGAATCATAAATCACACCGTTAAGTACTCTATGGGTACAAAAAAATGTATGATAAAAAATGTTTGCAATTCTCTTTGAAGTACTGATGTGATATCGAACAGAACGATAAATAAGACCCTCCGGCGAAAAGGGCAAGCAAAACGAAGGCCAGAATGGCCTTGTACAAGGAATCAAAAATCACACCGTTAAGTACTCTATGGGTACAAAAAAGTATGAAAAAAAAACATTTGTAATTCTCTTTGAACTACTGATGTGATATCGACCAGAACGATAAATAAGGCATGTCGGCGCAAACGGCAAGGAAAACGCATGCCAGAATGGCCTCGTACAAGGAATCAAAAATCACACCGTTAAGTACTCTATGGGTACAAAAAAAGTACGAAAAAAAAACGTTTGTAATTCTCTTTGAAGTACTGATGTGATACCGACAAAAACGATAAATAAGGCACGCCGGCCCAAACGGCAAGCAAAACGGAGGCCAGAATTGCCTTGTACAAGGAATCATAAATCACACTGTTAAGTACTTTATGGGTACAAAAAAAGTACGAAAAAAACGTTTGTAAATCTCTTTGAAGTACTGATGTGATATCGACCAGAACGATAAATAAGGCACGCCGGCGCAAATGGCAAGCAAACAGAGGCCAGAATGGCCTTGTACAAGGAATCAAAAATCACACCGTTAAGTAGTCTATGGGAACAAAAAAACGTATAGAAAAAACGTTTGTAATTCTCTTTAAAGTACTGATGTGATATCGACAAGAACGATAAATAAGGCACGCAGGCACAAACGGCAAGCAAAACGCAGGCCAAAATGGCCTTGTACAATGAATCAAAAATCACCCCGTTAAGTACTCTATGGGTACAAAAAAAGTAAGAAAAAAATGTTTGTAATTCACTTTGAAGTACTACTTTGATATCGATCAGAACGATAAATAAGGCACGCCGGCGCAAACGGCATGCAAAACGGAGGCCAGAATGGCCTTGTACAAGGAATCAAAAATCACACCGTTAAGTACTCTACGGGTACAAAAAAAAGTACGAAAAAAACGTTTGTAATTCTCCTTGAAGTACTGATGTGATATCGACCAGAACGATAAATAAGGCACGCCGCCGCAAACGGCAAGCAAAACGAGACCAGAATGGCCTTGTACAAGGAATCAAAAATCACATCGTTAAGTACTCTACGGGTACGAAAAAAGTACGAAAAAATCCTGTGTAATACTCTTTGAAGTACTGATGTGATATCGACCAGAACGATAAATAAGGCACGCCGGCGCAAACGGCAAGCAAAACGGAGGCCAGAATGGCCTTGTAAAAGGAATCAAAAATCACACAGTTAAGTACTCAACGGGTACGAAAAAAGTACGAAAAACAATGTTTGTAATTGTCCTTAAAGTACTGATGTGATATCGACCAGAACGATAAATAAGGCACGCCGGCGCAAACGGCAAGCAAAACGGAGGCCAGAATGGCCTTGTACAAGGAATCGTAAATCACACCGTTAAGTAATCTGTGGGTACAAAAAAAAGTATGAAAAAAAACGTTTGCAATTCTCTTTGAAGTACTGATGTGATATCGAACAGAACGATAAATAAGGCACTCCGGCGTAAATGGAAAGCAAAACGAAGGCCAGAATGGCCTTGTACAAGGAATCAAAAATCACACCGTAAAGTACTCTATGGGTACAAAAAAAGTACGGAAAAAAAGCTTGTAATTCTCTTTGAAGTACTGATGTGATATCGACCAGAAAGATAAATAAGGCACGCCGGAGCAAACGGCAAGCAAAACGGAGGCCAGAATGAACTTGTACACGGAATCAAAAATCGCGCCTTTAAGTACTCTATGGGTACAAAAAAAAGTACGAAAAAAAACTTTTGTAATTCTTTTTGAAGTGCTGATGTGATGTAGACCAGAACGATAAATAAGGCACGCCGGCGCAATCGGCAAGCAAAATGGAGGCCAGAATGGCCTTGTACAAGGAATCAAAAATCATAACGTTAAGTACTCTATGGGTACAAAAAAATGTACGAAAAAACCATTTGTAATTCTCTTTGAAGTACTGATTTGATATCGACTAGAACGATAAATAAGGCACACCGGCGCAAACGGCAAGGAAAACGGAGGCCAGAATGGCCTTGTACAAAGAATCAAAAATCACACCGTCAAGTACTCTATGGGAACAAAAAAGTACGAAAAAAACGTTTGTAATTTTCTTTGAAGTACTGATATGATATCGACAAGAACGATAAATAAGGCACGCCGGCACAAACGGCAAGAAAAACGGAGGCAAGAATGGCATTGTACAAGGAATCAAAAATCACACCGTTAAGTACTCTAGGGGTACAAAAAAAAGTAGGAAAAATAAAGGTTTGTAATTCTCTTTGAAGTACTGATGTGATATCGACCAGAACGATAAATAAGGCACGCCGGCGCAAACGGCAAGCTAAACGGAGGCCAGAATGGCCTTGTACAAGGAATAAAAAATCACACCGTTAAGTACTCTATGGGTACAAAAAAAAGTAGGAAAAAAAAGGTTTGTAATTCTCGTTGAAGTACTGATGTGATATCGACCAGGACGATAAATAAGGCACGCTGGCAAAAACGGCAAGCAAAACGGAGGCCAGAATAGCCTTGTACAAGGAATCAAAAATCACACCGTTAAGTACTCTATGGGTACAAAAAGAAGTACGAAAAAAAAATGTTTGTGATTCTCTTTGAAGTACTGATGTGATATCGACCAGGACGATAAATAAAGCACGTCGGCGTAAAAGCCAAGCAATACGGAGGCCAGAATGGCCTTGTACAAGAAATCAAAAATCACACCGTTAAGTACTCTATGGGTACGAAAAAAAAGTATGAAAAAAACGTTTGTAATTCTCTTTGAAGTATTGATGTGAAATCGACCGGAACGATAAATAAGGCACGCCGGCGCAAACGACAAGCAAAACGGAGGCCAGAATGGCCTTGTACAAATAATCAAAAATCACTCCGTTAAGTACTCTATGGGTACAAAAAAAAGTATGAAAAAAAACTTTTGTAATTCTCTTTGCAATACTGATGTGCTATCGAACAGAACGATAAATAAAGCACGCCGCCGCAAACGGCAAGCAAAACGGAAGCCAGAACGGCCTTGTACAAGAAATCAAAAATCACACCGTTAAGTACTCTATGGGTACAAAAAAAAAGTATGAAAAAAATGTTTGTAATTCTCTTTGAAGTACTGATGTGATATCGACCAGAACGATAAATAAGTCACGCCGGCGCAAACGTCAAGCAAAACGGAGACCAGAATGGCCTTGTACAAGGAGTCAAAAATCACACCGTTAAGTACTCTGTGGGTACAAAAAACAGTATGAAAAAATTCTCTTTGAAATACTGATGTGATATCGACTAGAACGATAAATAAGGCACGCCGGCAAAAACGGTAAAGCAAAACGGAGGCCAGAATGGCCGTGTACAAGGAATCAAAAATCACACCGTTAAGTACCCTATGGGTCCAAAAAAAAGTAGGAATAAAAAGGTTTGTAATTCACTTTGAAGTACTGATGTGATATCGACCAGAACGATGAATAAGGCACGCCGGCGCAAACGGCAAGCAAAACGGAGGCCAGAATGGCCTTGTACAAGGAATCAAAAATCACACCGTTAAGTACTCTAATGGGTACAAAAAAAGTAGGAAAAAAAAGGTTTGTAATTCTCTTTGAAGTATTGATGTGATATCGACCAAGACGATAAATAAGGCACGCCGACAAAAAGGGCAAGCAAAACGGAGGCCAGAATGGCCTTGTACAAGGAATAAAAAATCACACCGTTAAGTACCCTATGGGTCCAAAAAAAAGTACGAAAAAAAAACGTTTGTAATTCTCTTTGAATTACAGATGTGATATCGACCAGGACGATAAATAAGGCACGCCGGCGCAAATAGCAAGCAAAACGGAGGCCAAAATGGCCTTGTACAAGGAATAAAAAATCACACCGTTAAGTACTCTTTGGGTACAAAAAAAAGTACGAAATTTTTTTTGTAATCTCTTTGAAGTACTGATGTGCTATCGACCAGAACGATAAATAAGGCACGCCGGCGCAAATGGCAAGCAATACGGAGGCCAGAACGGCCTTGTACAAGGAATCAAAAATCACACCGTTAAGTACTCTATGGGTACAAAAATAGTATGAAAAAAATGTTTGTAATTCTCTTTGAAGTACTGATGTGATATCGACCGGAACGATAAATAAGGTACGCCGGCGCAAAGGGCAAGCAAAACGGAGGCCAGAATGGCCTTGTACAAGGAATCGAAAAGCACAACGTTATGTACTAATGGGTACAAAAAAAAGTATGAAAAAAAACGTTTGTAATTTTCTTTGCAGTACTGATGTGCAATCGACCAGAACTATAAATAAGGCATGCCGGCGCAAACGGCAAGCAAAACGGAGGCAAGAACGGCCTTGTACAAGGAATCAAAAATCACACCGTTAAGTACTCTATTGGTACAAAAAAAGTACGAAAAAATGTTTGTAATTCTCTTTGAAGTACTGATGTGATATCGACCAGAACGAAAAATAAGGCATGCCGGCAAAAACGGCAAGCAAAACAGAGGCCAGAATGGCCTTGTACAAGGAATTAAAAATCACACCGTTAAGTACCCTATGGGTCCAACGAAAAGTATAGAAAAAAACGTTTGTAATTCTCTTTGAATTATTGATGTGATATCGACCAGGACGATAAATAAGGCACGCCGGCGCAAACGGCAAGCAAAACGGAGGCCAGAATGGCCTTGTACAAGGAATAAAAAATCACACGATTAAGTACTCTATGAGTACAAAAAAAAGTACGAAAAAAACGTTTGTAATCTCTTTGACGTACTGATGTGCTATCGACCAGAACGATAAATAAGGCACGCCGGCGCAAACGGCAAGCAATATGGAGGACAGAACGGCCTTGTACAAGGAATCAAAAATCACACCGTTAAGTACACTATAGGTACAAAAAATAGTATGAAAAAAACGTTTGTAATTCTCTTTGAAGTACTGATGTGATATCGACCGGAACGATAAATAAGGTACGCCGGCGCAAACGGCAAGCAAAACGGAGGCCAGAATGGCCTTGTACAAGGAATCAACAATCACAACGTTAATTACTCTATGGGTACACAAAAAAGTATGAAAAAAAACGTTTATAATTCTCTTTGCAGTACTGATGTGCTATCGACCAGAACGATAAATAAGGCATGCCGGCGCAAACGGCAAGCAAAACGGAGGCCAGAACGGCCTTGTACAAGGAATCGAAAATCACACCGTTATGTACTCTATGGGTACAAAAAAAGTACGAAAAAAATGTTTGTAATTGTCATTGAAGTACTGATGTGATATCGACCAGAACGATAAATAAGGCACGCCGGCGCAAACGGGAAGCAAAACGGAGGCCAGAATGGCCTTCTAAAAGGATTCAAAAGTCACACCATTAAGTACTCTATGGGAACAACAAAAAGGTCGAAAAAAATGTTTGTAAATCTCTTTGAAGTACTGATGTGATATCGACCAGAACGATAAATAAGGCACGACGCCGAAAACGGCAAGCAAAACGGAGACCGGAATGGCCTGGTACAAGGAATCAAAAATCACACCGTTAAGTACTCTATGGGTACAAAAAACTGTACGAAAAAAAAACGTTTGTAATTCTCTTTGAAGTACTGATGTGATATCGACTAGAACGATAAATAAGGCACGCCGGCGCAAACGACAAGCAAAACGGAGGCCAGAATGGCCTTGTATAAAGAATCAAAAATCACACCGTTAAGTACTCTATGGGTACAAAAAAAGTAGGAAAAATTGTAATTCTCTTTGAAGTACTGAAGTGATATCGACCAGAACGATAAATAAGACACGCCGGCGCAATCGGCAAGCAAAACGGAGGCCAAAATGGCCTTTTACAAGGAATCAAAAATCACACCGTTAAGTACTCTATGTGTACAAAAAAAGTATGAAAAAAAACGTTTGTAATTCTCGTTGCAGTACTGATGTGATATCGACTAGAACGTTAAATAAGGCACGCCGGCGCAAACGGCAAGCAAAACGGTGGCCAGAATGTCCTTGTATAAGGAATCAAAAATCACACCGTTAAGTACTCTGTGGCAAAAAAAAGTACAAAAAAAACGTTTGTAATTCTCTTTGAAGTACTGATGTGATATCGACTAGAACGATACATAAGGCACGCCGGCGCAAACGGCAAGCAAAACGGAGGCCAGAATGGCCTTGTACAAGGAATCGAAAATCACACCGTTAAGTACTCTATGGGTACAAAAAAAACGAAAAAAAACATTTGGAATTCTCTTTGAAGTACTGATGTGATATCGACCAGAACGATAAATAAGGCACGCCGGAGACCACAATGGCCTTGTACAAGGAATCAAAAATCACACCATTAAGTACTCTATGGTACAAAAAAAGTACGAAAAAAACGTTTGTAAATATCTTTGAAGTACTGATTTGGTATCGACTAGAACAATAAATAAGGCACGCCGGCGCAAACGGCAAGCAAAACGGAGGCCAGAATGGCCTTGTACAAGGAATCAAAAATCACACCGTTAAGTACTCTTTGGGTAGAAAAAAAAGTATGAAAAAAATGTTTGTAATTCTCTTTGAAGTACTGATGTGGTATCGACCAGAACGATGAATAAGGCACGCCGGTGCCAACGGCATGCAAAACGGAGGCCCGAATGGCGTTGTACAAGGAATCAAATATAACTCCGTTCAATACTCTATGAGTACAAAAAAAGTACGATAAAAACGGTTGTAATTCTCTTTGAAGTATTGAAGTGGTATCAACCAGAACGATAAATAAGGCACGCTGGCACAAACGGCAAGCAAAACGGAGGCCAGAATGGACTTGTACACGAAATCAAAAATCACGCCGTTAAGTACTCTTTGGGTAGAAAAAAAGTACAAAAGAAAAATGTTTTTAATTCTCTTTGCAGTGCTGATGTGAGATTGACCAGAACAATAAATAAGGCACGCCGGCGCAAACGGCAAGCAAAACGGAGGCCAGAATGGCCTTGTACACGGAATCAAAAATCACACCGTTAAGTACTCTATGGGTACAAAAAAAGTATGAAAACAACGTTTGTAATTCTCTTTGAATTACTGATGTGATATCTACCAGAATGATAAATAAGGCACACCGGCACAAACGGCAAGAAAAACGGAGGCCAGAATTGCCTTGTAAAAGGAATCAAAAATCACACTGTTAAGTACTCTATGGGTACAAAAAAAAGTACGAAAAAAAAACGCTTGTAGTTCTCTTTGAAGTGCTGATGTGATATCGACCAGAACGATAAATAAGGCACGCCGGAGGCCTGAATTGCCTTGTATAAGGAATCAAAAATCACACCGTTAAGTACTCTATGGGTACAAAAAAAGTACGAAAAAATGTTTGTAATTCTCTTTGAAGTACTGATTTGGTATCGACCAAAACGATAAATAAGGCACGCCGGCGCAAACGGCAAGAAAAACGGAGGACAGAGTGGCCTTGTACATGGAATCAAAAATCACACCGTTAAGTACTCTCTGGGTACAAGAAAAAGTACGAAAAAAAAAGTTTGTAATTCTCTTTGAAGTACTGATGTGGTATCGACCAGAACGATAAATAAGGCACGCCGGCGCCAACAGCATGCAAAACGCAGGCCAGAATGGCCTTGTACAAGGAATCAAAAATCACTCCGTTAAATACTCTATAGGCCCAAAAAAAGTTCGAAAAAAATGTTTGTAATTCTATTTGAAGTATTGATGTGGTATCGACCAGAACGATAAATAAGGCACGACGGCGCAAACGGCAAGCAAAACGGAGGCCAAAATGGCCTTGTACAAGGAATAAAAAATCACACCGTTAAGTACTCTATGGGTACAAAAAAAGTATGAAAAAAATGTTTGTAATTCTCTTTGAAGTACTGATGTGATATCGAACAGAATGATAAATAAGGCACGCCGGCGCAAATGGCAGAATGGCCTTGTATAAGGAATCAAAAATCACACCGTTAAGTACTCTATAGGTACAAAAAAAAGTACAAAAAAAAATGTTTGTAATTCTCTTTGAAGTACTGATGTGATATCGACCAGAACGATAAATAAGGCACGCCTGACCAAACGGCAAGCAAAACGGAGGCCAGAATGGACTTGTACACGGAATCCAAAATCACGCCGTTAAGTACTCTATGGGTACAAAAAAAAAGTACGAAAAAAAACGTTTGTAATTCTCTTTGAAGTGCTGATGTGAGATTGACCAGAACGATAAAAAAGGCACGCCGGCGCAAACGGCAAGCAAAACGGAGGCCAGAATGACCTTGTACAAGGAATCAAAAATCACACCGTTAAGTACTCTATGGGTACAAAAAAAAAGATAAAAAAATGTTTGTAATTCTCTTTGAAGTACGTATGTGATATCGACCAGAACGATAAATAAGGCACGCCGGCACAAACGGTAAGCAAAACGGAGGCCAGAATGGCCTTGTAAAAGGAATCAAAAATCACACCGTTAAGTACTCTATGGGTACCAAAAAAAGTATGAAAAAATGTTTGTAGTTCTCTTTGAAGTGCTGATGTGATATCGACCAGAACGATAAATAAGGCACGCCGGAGGCCAGAATGGCCTTGTACAAGGAATCAAAAATCACACCGTTAAGTACTCTATGGGTACAAAAAAGTATGAAAAAACGTTTGTAATTCTCTTTGACGTACAGATTTGGTATCGACCAGAACGATAAATAAGGCACACCGGCGCAAACGACAAGCAAAACGGAGGCCAGAATGGCCTTGTACAAGGAATAAAAAATCACACCGTTAAGTACTCTACGGGTACAAAAAAAGTATGAAAAAAAACGTTTGTAATTCTCCTTGAAGTACTGATGTGATATCGACCAGAACGATAAAAAAGGCACGCCGGCGCAAACGGCAAGCAAAACGTAGGCCAGAATGGCCTTGTACAAGGAATCAAAAATCACACCGTTAAGTACTCTATGGGTACAAAAAAAGTACAAAAAACGTTTGTAATTCTCTATGAAGTATTGATGGGGTATCGACCAGAACGATAAATAATGCACGCCGGCGCAAACCGCAAGCAAAACGGAGGCCAGAATGGCCTTGTACAAGGAATCAAAAATCACACTGTTAAGTACTCTATGCGTACAAAAAAAAGTACGAAAAAAAACGTTTGTAATTCTCTTTTAAGTACTAATGTGATATCGACCAGAACGATAAATAAGGCACGCCAGCGCAAACGGCAAGCAAAACGGAGGCCAGAATGGCCTTGTACAAGGAATCAAAATTGACACCGTTAAGTACTCTAGAGGTACAAAAAAGTATGAAAAAAAAGTTCGTAATTCTCTTGGAAGTACTGATGTGATATCGACCAAAACGATAAATAAGGCATGCCGGCGCAAGCGGCAAGCAAAGCGGAGGCCCGAATGGCCTTGTACAAGGAATCAAAAATCACACCGTTAAGTACTCTATGGGTACAAAAAAAAGTACGATAAAAAACGTTTGTAATTATCTCTGAAGTACTGATGTGATATCGACCACAACGATAAATAAGGCACGCCGGCGCAAACGGCAAGCAAAATGGATGCCAGAATGGCCTTGTACAAGGAATAAAAAATCACACCGTTAAGTACTCTGTGGGTACAAAAAAAATGTTTGAAAAAAAACGTTTTTAATTCTCTTTGAAGTACTGATGTGATATCGACCAGAACGATAAATAAGGCACGCCGGCGCAAACGGCAAGCAAAACGGAGGCCAGAATGGCCTTGTGCAAGGAATCAAAAATCACACCGTTAAGTTCTCTGTGGGTACAAAAAAAGTAGGAAAAAAACGTTTGTTATTCTCTTTGAAGTACTGATGTGATATCAAGCAGAACGATAAATAAGTCACGCCGGCGCAAACAACAAGCAAAACGGAGGCCAGAATGGCCTTGTACAAGGAATCAAAATTAACACCATTAAGTACTCTATGGGTATAAAAAAAGTACGAAAAAAATGTTTGCAATTCTCTTTGAAGTACTGATGTGGTATTGACCAGAATGATAAAAAAGGCACGCCGGCGCAAATGGCAAGGAAAACGGAGGCCAGAATGGCCTTGTATAAGGAATCAAAAATCACACCGTTAAGTACTCTATGGGTACAAAAAAAAGTATGAAAAAACGTTTGAAATTCTCTTTGAAGTAGTGATGTGGTATCGACCAGAACGATAAATAAGGCCCGCCGGCACAAACGGCAAGCAAAACGGAGGCCAGAACGGCCTTGTTCATGAAATAAAAATTCACACCGTTTTAAGTACTCTATGGGTAAAAAAAAGTACGAAAAAAAAAACGTTTGTAATTCTCTTTGAAGTACTGATGTGGTATCGACCAGAACGATAAATTAGGCACGCCGGCGTAAATGGCAAGCAAAACGGATGCCAGAATGGCCTTGTACAAGGAATCAAAAATCACACCGTTAAGTACTCTGTGGGTACAAAAAAAATGTTTGAAAAAAAATGTTATTAATTCTCTTTGAAGTACTGATGTGATATCGACCAGAATGATAAATAAGGCACGCCGGCGCAAACGGTTAGGAAAACGGAGGCCAGAATGGCCTTGTATAAGGAATCAAAAATCACACCGTTAAGTACTCTATGGGTACAAAAAAATGTATGAAAAAAACATTTGAAATTCTCTTTGAAGTAGTGATGTGGTATCGACCAGAACGATAAATAAGGCCCGACGGTACAAACGGCAAGCAAAACGGAGGCCAGAACGCCCTTGTACAAGGAATCAAAAATCACACCGTTAAGTACTCTATGGGAACAAAAAAAAGTACGAAAAAACGTTTGTAATTCTCTTTGAAGTACTGATGTGGTATCGACCAGAACGATAAATAAGGCACGGCGGAGCAAACGGCAAGCAAAACGGAGGCCAGAATGGCCTTGTACAAAGAATCAAAAATCACACCGTTAAGTACTCTATGGGTACAAAAAAAAGTATGAAAAAAACGTTTGAAATTCTCTTTGAAGTAGTGATGTGGTATCGACCAGAACGATAAATAAGGCACGCCGGTGCAAACGGCAAGCAAAACGGAGGCCAGAATAGCCTTGTACAAGGACTTAAAAATCACACCGTTAAGTACTCTATGGGTGCAAAAAAATACGAAAAAAAATGTTTGAAATTCTGTTTGAAGTACTGATGTGATATCGACCAGAAGGATAAATAAGGCACGCCGGCGCAAACTGCAAGCAAGACGGAGGCCAGAACGGCCTTGTTCAAGGAATCAAAAATCAGACCGTTAAGTACTCTGTGGGAACAAAAAAGTACGAAAATAAAAGTTTGTAATTCTCTTTGAAGTACTGATGTGATATCGACCAGAACGATAAATATGGCATGCCGTCGTAAACGGCAAGCAAAACACAGGCCAGAATGGACTTGTACAAGGAATCAAAAATCACACCGTTAAGTATTTTATGGGTGCAAAAAAAGTACGAAAAAAACGTTTGTAATTATCTTTGAAGTACTGATGTGGTATCGACCAGAACGATAAATAAGGCACGCCGGCGCAAACGGCAAGCAAAACGGAGGCTAGAATGGCCTTGTACAAGGAATCAAAAATCATACCGTTAAGTACTCTATGGGTACAAAAAAAGTATGAAAAAAACGTTTGAAATTCTCTTTGAAGTAGTGATATGGTATCGGCCAGAATGATAAATAAGGCACGCCGGCGCAAACGGCAAGCAAAACGGAGGCCAGAATGGCCTTGTACATGGAATGAAAAATCACACCGTGAAGTACTCAATGGGAACAAAAATAGTATGAAAAAAATGGTTGTAATTCTCTTTGAAGTACTGCTGTGCTATCGACTAGAACGATAAATAAGGCACGCCGGCGCAAACGGCAAGCAAAACGGAGGCCAGAATGGCCTTGTACATGGAATCAAAAATCACACCGTTAAGTACTCTATGGGTACAAAAAAAAAGTACGAAAAAAAACGTTTGAAATTCTCTTTGAAGTCGTGATGTGGTATCGACCATAACGATAAATAAGGCATGCCGGTGCAAACGGCAAGAAAAACGGAGGCCAGAATGGCCTTGTACAAGGAATCAAAAATCACACCGTTAAGTACTGTATGGGTACAAAAAAAAGTACGAAAAAAAGCGTTTGAAATTATCTTTGAAGTAGTGATGTGATATCGACCAGTACGAAAAATAAGGCACGTCGGCGCAAACGGAGGCCAGAATGGCCTTGTACAAGGAATCAAAAATCACACCGTTAAGTACTCTATGGGTGCCAAAAAAGTATGAAATAAAACATTTGAAATTCTCTTTGAAGTACAGATGTGATATTGATCAGAACGATAAATAAGGCACGCCGACGCAAACGGCAAGGAAAACGGAAGCCAGAATGGCCTTGTAAAAGAAATAAAAAATCACACCGTTAAGTACTCTATGGGTGCAAAAAAAAAGTTCGAAAAAATCCTTTGAAATTCTGTTTGAAGTACTGATGGGATATCGACCAGAACGATAAATAAGGCACGCCGGTGCAAATGGCAAGCAAAACGGAGGCTAGAATGGCCTTGTACAAGGAATAAAAAATCACACCGTTAAGTACTCTATGGGTACAAAAAAAGTACAAAAAAAAACATTTGTAATTCTCTTTGAAGTACTGATGTGATATCGACCAGAACGATAAATAAGGCTCGCCGGCGCAAACGGGCAATCAAAACGGAAGCCAGAATGGCCTTGTACAAGGAATCAAAAATCACACCGTTAAGTAATTTATGGGTACCAAAAAAAAGTACGAAAAAAATGTTTGTAATTCTCTTTGAAGTACTGATGTGGTATCGACCAGAACGATAAATAAGGCACGTCGGCGCAATCGGCGAGCAAAACGGAGCCCATAATAGCCTTGTACAAGGAATCAAAAATCACACCGTTACTACTCTTTGGGTATAAAAAAAATACGAAAAAAAAAGTTTGTCATTCTCTTTGAAGTACTGATGTGATATCGACCAGAACGATAAATAAGGCACGCCGCAAACGGCAAGCAAAACGGAGGCGAGAATGGCCTTGTACAAGGAATCAAAAATCACACCGTTGCTACTCTATGGATACAAAAAAAAAGTACGAAAAAAATGTTTGTGACCAGAACGATAAATAAGGCACGCCGGCGCAAACGGCAAGCAAAACGAAGGCCAGAATGGCCTTGTACAAGGAATCAAAAATCACACTGTTACTACTCTATGGGTACAAAAAAAAAGTACGAAAAAAAACCTTTGTAATTCTCTTTGAAGTACTGATGTGATAACGACACGCCGGCGCAAACGGTAAGCAAAATGGAGGCCAGAATGGCCTTGTACAAGGAATAAAAAATCACACCGTTAAGTATTCTATGGGTAAAAAAAAGTTTGAAAAAAAACGTTTGTAATTCTCATTGAAGTACTGATGTAATATCGACCAGAACGATAAATAAGGCACGCCTGCCCATACGGCAAGCAAAACGGAGGCCAGAATGCCTTGTACAAGGAATCAAATATCACACCATTACTACTCTATGGGTACAAAAAAAAGTACGAAAAAAAACCTTTGTAATTCTCTTTGAAGTAGAGATGTGATATCAACCAGAACGATAAACAAGGCACGCCGGCGCAAACAACAAGCAAAACGTAGGCCATAATGGCCTTGTACAAGAAATCAAAAATCACACCGTTAAGTACTCTATGGGTACAAAAAAAAGTATGAAAAAAACCTTTGTAATTATCTTTGAAGTACTGATGTGATATCGACTAGAACGATAAATAAGGCACGCCTGCGCAAACGGCAAGCAAAACGGAGGCCAGAATGGCCTTGTACAAGCAATCAAAAACCACACCGTTAAGTACCCTATGGGTACCGAAAAAAGTACGAAAAAACGATTATAATTCTCTTAGAAGTACTGATGTGGTATCGACTAGAACTATAAATAAGGCACGCTGCCGCAAACGGAAAGCAAAACAGAGGCCAGAATGGCATTGTACAAGGAATCAAAAATCACACCGTTACTACTCTTTGGGAACAAAAAAAACAAAAAAGAACGTTTGTAATTCTCTTTGAAGTACTGATGTGATATCGACCAGAACGATAAATAAGGAACGCCGGCGCAAACGGCAAGCAAAATGGAGGCCAGAATGGCCTTGTACAAGGAAACAAAAATTACACCGTTAAGTACTCTGTGGCAAAAAAAAGTAGGAAAAAAACGTTTGTAATTCTCTTTGAAGTACTGATGTGATATCGACTAGAACGATAAATAAGGCACGCCGGCGCAAACGGCAAGCAAAACGGAGGCCAGAATGGCCTTGTACAAGAAATCGAAAATCACACCGTTAAGTACTCTATGGGTACAAAAAAAAGTACGAAAAAAACATTTGGAATTCTCTTTGAAGTACTGATGTGATATCGACCAGAACGATAAATAAGGCACGCCGGAGACCACAATGGCCTTGTACAAGGAATCAAAAATCACACCATTAAGTACTCTATGGTACAAAAAAAGTACGAAAAATGTGTTTGTAATTCTTTTTGAAGTACTTACTTGGTATCGACCAGAACGATAAATAAGGCACGCCGGCGCAAACGGCAAGCAAAACGGAGGTCAGAATGGCCTTGTACAAGGAATCAAAAATCACACCGTTAAGTACTCTATGGGTAGAAAAAAAACGTTTGTAATTCTCTTTGAAGTACTGATGTGGGATTGACCAGAACGATAAATAAGGCATGTCGGCGCCAACGGCATGCAAAACGGAGGCCAGAATGGCCTTGTACAAGGAATCAAATATCACTCCGTTCAATACTCTATGAGTACAAAAAAAGTACGATAAAAACGGTTGTAATTCTCTTTGAAGTATTGAAGTGGTATCAACCAGAACGATAAATAAGGCACGCCGGCACAAACGACAAGCAAAATGGAGGCCAGAATGGACTTGTACACGAAATCAAAAATCACACCGTTATGTACTCTTTGGGTACAAAAAAAGTACGGAAAAAAAACGTTTGTAATTCTCTTTGAAGTGCTGATGTGAGATTGACCAGAACGATAAGGCACGCCGGCGCAAATGGCAAGCAAAACGGAGGCCAGAATGGCCTTGTACAAGGAATCAAAAATCACACCGTTAAGTACTCTATGGGTATAAAAAAAGTACGAAAAAACGTTTGTAATTCTCTTGAATTACTGAAGAGATATCGACCAGAACGATAAATAAGGCACGCCGGCACAAACGGCAAGCAAAACGGAGGCCAGAATTGCCTTGTAAAAGGAATCAAAAATCACACTGTTAAGTACTCTGTGGGTACAAAAAAAAAGTACGAAAAAAATGCTTGTAGTTCTCTTTGAAATGCTGATGTGATATCGACCAGAACGATAAATAAGGCACGCCGGAGGCCTGAATGGCCTTGTACAAGGAATCAAAAATCACACCGTTAAGTACTCTATGGGTACAAAAAAAGTACGAAAAAAAACGTTTGTAATTCTCTTTGAAATACTGATGTGGTATCGACCAGAACGATAAATAAGGCATGCCGGCGCCAACGGCATGCAAAACGGAGGCCAGAATGGCCTTGTACAAGGAGTCAAAAATCACTCCGTGAAATACTCTATAGGTACAAAAAAAGTTCAAAGAATATGTTTGTAATTCCCTTTGAAGTATTGATGTGGTATCGACCAGAACGATAAATAAGGCACGCCGGCGCAAACGGCAAGCAAAACGGAGGCCAGAATGGCCTTTCTACAAGGAATCAAAAATCACACCGGTAATTATTCTATGGGTACAAAAAAAGTATGATAAAAACGTTTGTAATTCTCTTTGAACTACTGATGTGATATCGAACAGAATGATAAATAAGGCACGCCGGTGCAAATGGCAGAATGGCCTTGTACAAGGAATCAAAAATCACACCGTTAAGTACTCTATAGGTACAAAAAAAGTACAAAATAAAAAGTTTGTAATTCTCTTTGAAGTACTGATGTGATATTGACCAGAACGATAAATAAGGCACGCCTGAGCAAACGGAAAGCAAAACAGAGGCCATAATGGACTTGTACACGGAATCAAAAATCACGCCGTTAAGTACTCTATGGGTACAAAAAAAAAAGGTACGAAAAAAAACGTTTGTAATTCTCTTTGAAGTGCTGATGTGAGATTGACCAGAACGATAAATAAGGCACTCTGGCGCAAACAGCAAGCAAAACGGAGGCCAGAATGACCTTGTACAAGGAATCAAAAATCACACCGTTAAGTACTCTATGGGTACAAAAAAAAGTATGAAAAAAACGTTTGTAACTCTCTTTGAAGTACTGATGTGATATCGACCAGAACGATAAATAAGGCACGCCGGCACAAATGGCAAGCAAAACGGAGGCCAGAATGGCCTTGTAAAAGGAATCAAAAATCACACTGTTAAGTACTCTATGGGTACCAAAAAAAGTACGAAAAAAATGTTTGTAGTTCTCTTTGAAGTGCTGATGTGATATCGACCAGAACAATAAATAAGGCACGCTGGAGGCAAGAATGGGCTTGTATAAGGAATCAAAAATCACACCGTTAAGTACTCTATGGGTACAAAAAAAGAACGAAAAAAAGTTTGTAATTCTCTTTGACGTACAGATTTGGTATCGACCAGAACGATAAATAAGGCACACCGGCGCAAACGGCAAGCAAAACGGAGTCCAGAATGGCCTTGTACAAGGAATCAAAAATCACACCGTTAAAAGTACGAAAAAAAACATTTGTAATTCTCTTTGAAGTACTGATGTGGTATCGACCTGAACGATAAATAAGGCACGCCGGCGCAAACGGCAAGCAAAACGGAGGCCAGAATGGCCTTGTACAAGGAATCAAAAATCACTCCGTTAAGTACTCTATGGGTATGAAAAAGAGTACAAAAAAAACGTTTGTAATTCTCTTTGAAGTACTGATGTGATATCGACCAGAACGATAAATAAGGCACGCCGGCGCAAACAGCAAGCAAAACGGAGGCCAGAATGGCCTTGTACAAGGAATCAAAAATCTCACCGTTAAGTACTCTATGGGTACAAAAAAAGAGTACGAAAAAAACGTTTGTAATTCTCTTTGAAGTACTGATGTGATATCGACCAGAACGATAAATAAGGCACGCCGGCGCAAACGGCAAGCAAAACGGAGGCCAGAATGGACTTGTACATGGAATCAAAAATCACACAGTTAAGTACTCTATGGGTACGAAAAAAAGTACGAAAAAAAACGTTTGTAATTCTCTTTGAAGTACTGATGTGATATCGACCAGAACGATAAATAAGGCACGCCAGCGCAAACGGCAAGCAAAACGGAAGCGAGAATGGCCTTGTACAAGGAATCAAATATCACACAGTTAGGTAGTCTATGGGTACGAAAAAAAGTACAAAATAAAACGTTTGTAATTCTCTTTGAAGTACTGATGTGATATCGACCAGAACGATAAATAAGGCACGCCGGCGCAAACGGCAAGCAAAACGGAGGCCAGAATGGCCTTGTACAAGGAATCAAAAATCACACAGTTAAGTACTCTGTGGGTACCAAAAAAAGTACGAAAAAAACATTTGTAATTCTCTTTGAAGTACTGATGTGATATCGACCAGAACGATAAATAAGGCACGCCGGCGCATACGGCAAGCAAAACGGAGGCCAGAATGGCCTTGTGCAAGGAATCAAAAATCACACCGTTAAGTACTCTGTGCGTACAAAAAAAGTAGGAAAAGAACGTTTGTTATTCTCTTTGAAGTACTGATGTGATATCGACCAGAATGATAAATAAGGCACGCCAGCGCAAACAGCAAGCAAAACGGAGGCCAAAATGGCTTTGTACATGGAATCAAAAATCACACCGCTACTACCCTATGGGTACAAAAAAATATGAAAAAAAAACATTTTTTCTCTTTGAAGTACTGATGTGATATCAACCCGAACGATAAATAAGTCACGCCGGCGCAAACAACAAGCAAAACGGAGGCCAGAATGGCCGTGTACAAGAAGTAAAAAATCACACCGTTACTACTCAATGGGTACAAAAAAAAGTTTGAAAAAAAACATTTGTAATTCTCTTTGAAGTACTGATGTGATATCGACCAGAACGATAAATAAGGCACGCCGGCGCAAACGGCAAGCAAAACGGAGGCCAAAATTGCCTTGTACAAGGAATCAAAATTAACACCATTAAGTACTCTATGGGTATAAAAAAAGTTAGAAAAAAATGTTTGCAATTCTCTTTGAAGTACTGATGTGGTATTGACCCGAACGATAAATAATGCATGCCGGCGCAAACGGCAAGCAAATCGGAGGCCAGAACGGCCTTGTTCAAGAAATCAAAAATCACACCGTTAAGTACTCTATGGGTACAAAAAAAGTACGAAAAAAAACGTTTGTCATTCTCTTTGAAGTACTGATGTGGTATCGACCAGAACGATAAATAAGGCACGCCGGCGTAAACGGCAAGCAAAACGGATGCCAGAATGGCCTTGTACAAGGAATCAAAAATCACACCGTTAAGTACTCTATGGGTACAAAAAAAAGTATGAAAAGACGTTTGTAATTCTCTTTGACGTACTGATGTGGTATTGACCATAATGATATATAAGGCACGCCGGCGCAGACGACAAGGAAAACGGAGGACAGAATGGCCTTGTATAAGGAATGAAAAATCACACCGTTAAGTACTCTATGGGTACAAAAAAAAATACGAAAAAAATGTTTGAAATTCTCTTTTAAGTAGTGATGTGGTATCGACCAAAACGATAAATAAGGCATGCCGGCACAAACGGCAAGCAAAACGGAGGCCAGAACGCCCTTGTACAAGTAATCAAAAATCACACCGTTAAGTACTCTATGGGAACAAAAAAAAGTATGAAAAAAAACGTTTGTAATTCTCTTTGAAGTACTGATGTGGTATCGACCAGAACGATAAATACGGCACGCCGGCGCAAACGGCAAGCAAAACGGAGGCCAGAATGGCCTTGTACAAGGAATCAAAAATCACACCGTTAAGTACTCTATGGGTACAAAAAAAGTACGAAGAAAAACGTTTGTAATTCTCTTTGAAGTACTGATGTGGTATCGACCAGAACGAAAAATTCTCTTTGAAGTAGTGATGTGGTATCGACCAGAACGAAAAATAAGGCACGCCGGCGCAAACGGCAAGCAAAACGGAGGCCAGAATGGCCTTGTTCAAAGAATCAAAAATCACACCGTTAAGTACTCTATGGGTACAAAAAAAAGTATGAAAAAAACGTTTGAAATTCTCTTTGAAGTAGTGATGTGGTATCGACCAGAACGATAAATAAGGCACGCCGGCGCACACGGCAAGCAAAACGGAGGCCAGAATGGCCTTGTACAAAGACTCAAAAATCACACCGTTAAGTACTCTGTGGGAACAAAAAAAGAACGAAAATAAATTTTTGTAATTCTCTTTGAAGTACTGATGTGGTATCGACCAGAACGATAAATATGGCATGCCGTCGTAAACTGCAAGCAAAACGCAGGCCAGAATGGCCTTGTACAAGGAATCAAAAATTACACCGTTAAGTACTTTATCGGTACAAAAAAAGTGCGAAAAATACGTTTGTAATTCTCTTTGAAGTACTGATGTGGTATCGACCAGAACGATAAATAAGGCACGCCGGCGGAAACGGCGAGCAAAACGGAGGCTAGAATGGCCTTGTACAAGGAATCAAAAATCATACCGTTAAGTACTCTATGGGTACAAAAAAAGTATGAAAAAAACGTTTGAAATTCTCTTTGATGTAGTGATGTGGTATCGGCCAGAACGATAAATAAGGCACGCCGGCGCAAACGGCAAGCAAAACGGAGGCCAGAATGGCCTTGTACAAGGAATCAAAAATCACACCGTGAAGTACTCAATGGGTACAAAAAACATTATGAAAAAAACGTTTGTAATTCTCTTTGAAGTATTGCTGTGATATCGACTAGAACGATAAATAAGGCATGCCGGCGCAAACGGCAAGCAAAACGGAGGCCAGAATGGCCTTGTACAAGGAATCAAAAATCACACCGTTAAAACTCTATGGGTACAAAAAAAGTACGAAAAAACGTTTGAAATTCTCTTTGAAGTAGTGATGTGGTATCGACCATAACGATAAATAAGGCACGCCGGCGCATACGGCAAGCAAAACGGAGGCCAGAATGGCCTTGTGCAAGGAATCAAAAATCACACCGTTAAGTACTCTGTGCGTACAAAAAAAGTAGGAAAAGAACGTTTGTTATTCTCTTTGAAGTACTGATGTGATATCGACCAGAATGATAAATAAGGCACGCCAGCGCAAACGGCAAGCAAAACGGAGGCCAAAATGGCTTTGTATATGGAATCAAAAATCACACCGCTACAACCCTAAGGGTACAAAAAAAATATGAAAAAAAAACATTTTTTTATTCTCTTTGAAGTACTGATGTGATATCAACCCGAACGATAAATAAGTCACGCCGGCGCAAACAGCAAGCAAAACGGAGGCCAGAATGGCCGTGTACAAGAAGTAAAAAATCACACCGTTACTACTCAATGGGTACAAAAAAAAGTTTGAAAAAAAACATTTGTAATTCTCTTTGAAGTACTGATGTGATATCGACCAGAACGATAAATAAGGCACGCCGGCGCAAACGGCAAGCAAAACGGAGGCCAAAATTGCCTTGTACAAGGAATCAAAATTAACACCATTAAGTACTCTATGGGTATAAAAAAAGTAAGAAAAAAATGTTTGCAATTCTCTTTGAAGTACTGATGTGGTATTGACCCGAACGATAAATAATGCATGCCGGCGCAAACGGCAAGCAAATCGGAGGCCAGAACGGCCTTGTTCAAGAAATCAAAAATCACACCGTTAAGTACTCTATGGGTACAAAAAAAGTACCAAAAAAAAACGTTTGTCATTCTCTTTGAAGTACTGATGTGGTATCGACCAGAACGATAAATAGGGCACGCCGGCGTAAACGGCAAGCAAAACGGATGCCAGAATGGCCTTGTACAAGGAATCAAAAATCACACCATTAAGTACTCTATGGGTACAAAAAAAAGTATGAAAAAACGTTTGTAATTCTCTTTGACGTACTGATGTGGTATTGACCATAATGATATATAAGGCACGCCGGCGCAAACGACAAGGAAAACGGAGGCCAGAATGGCCTTGTATAAGGAATCAAAAATCACACCGTTAAGTACTCTATGGGTACAAAAAAAAATATGAAAAAAATGTTTGAAATTCTCTTTTAAGTAGTGATGTGGTATCGACCAAAACGATAAATAAGGCACGCCGGCACAAACGGCAAGCAAAACGGAGGCCAGAACGCCCTTGTACAAGGAATCAAAAATCACACCGTTAAGTACTCTATGGGAACAAAAAAAAGTACGAAAAAAAACGTTTGTAATTCTCTTTGAAGTACTGATGTGGTATCGACCAGAACGATAAATACGGCACGCCGGCGCATACGGCACGCCGGC
Organism: Gentiana dahurica var. dahurica; assembly: GCA_024500145.1. NCBI lineage: Eukaryota > Viridiplantae > Streptophyta > Magnoliopsida > Gentianales > Gentianaceae > Gentiana > Gentiana dahurica. The sequence goes on from CM044896.1 coordinate 69,423,860, forward strand.
GCAAACGGCAAGCAAAACGGAGGCCAGAATGGCCTTGTACAAGGAATCAAAAATCACACCGTTAAGTACTCTATGGGTACAAAAAAAGTACGAAGAAAAACGTTTGTAATTCTCTTTGAAGTACTGATGTGGTATCGACCAGAACGAAAAATTCTCTTTGAAGTAGTGATGTGGTATCGACCAGAACGAAAAATACGGCACGCCGGCGCAAACGGATGCAAAACGGAGGCCAGAATGGCCTTGTTCAAAGAATCAAAAATCACACCGTTAAGTACTCTATGGGTACAAAAAAAAGTATGAAAAAAACGTTTGAAATTCTCTTTGAAGTAGTGATGTGGTATCGACCAGAACGATAAATAAGGCACGCCGGCGCACACGGCAAGCAAAACGGAGGCCAGAATGGCCTTGTACAAAGACTCAAAAATCACACCGTTAAGTACTCTGTGGGAACAAAAAAAGAACGAAAATAAATTTTTGTAATTCTCTTTGAAGTACTGATGTGGTATCGACCAGAACGATAAATATGGCATGCCGTCGTAAACTGCAAGCAAAACGCAGGCCAGAATGGCCTTGTACAAGGAATCAAAAATTACACCGTTAAGTACTTTATCGGTACAAAAAAAGTACGAAAAATACGTTTGTAATTCTCTTTGAAGTACTGATGTGGTATCGACCAGAACGATAAATAAGGCACGCCGGCGGAAACGGCGAGCAAAACGGAGGCTAGAATGGCCTTGTACAAGGAATCAAAAATCATACCGTTAAGTACTCTATGGGTACAAAAAAAGTATGAAAAAAACGTTTGAAATTCTCTTTGATGTAGTGATGTGGTATCGGCCAGAACGATAAATAAGGCACGCCGGCGCAAACGGCAAGCAAAACGGAGGCCAGAATGGCCTTGTACAAGGAATCAAAAATCACACCGTGAAGTACTCAATGGGTACAAAAATCAGTATGAAAAAAACGTTTGTAATTCTCTTTGAAGTATTGCTGTGATATCGACTAGAACGATAAATAAGGCATGCCGGCGCAAACGGCAAGCAAAACGGATTCCAGAATTGCCTTGTACAAGGAATCAAAAATCACACCGTTAAAACTCTATGGGTACAAAAAAAGTACGAAAAAACGTTTGAAATTCTCTTTGAAGTAGTGATGTGGTATCGACCATAACGATAAATAAGGCACGCCGGCGCATACGGCAAGCAAAACGGAGGCCAGAATGGCCTTGTGCAAGGAATCAAAAATCACACCGTTAAGTACTCTGTGCGTACAAAAAAAGTAGGAAAAGAACGTTTGTTATTCTCTTTGAAGTACTGATGTGATATCGACCAGAATGATAAATAAGGCACGCCAGCGCAAACGGCAAGCAAAACGGAGGCCAAAATGGCTTTGTACATGGAATCAAAAATCACACCGCTACTACCCAATGGGTACAAAGAAAAATATGAAAAAAAAACATTTTTTATTTTCTTTGAAGTACTGATGTGATATCAACCCGAACGATAAATAAGTCACGCCGGCGCAAACAGCAAGCAAAACGGAGGCCAGAATGGCCGTGTACAAGAAGTAAAAAATCACACCGTTACTACTCAATGGGTACAAAAAAAAGTTTGAAAAAAAACATTTGTAATTCTCTTTGAAGTACTGATGTGATATCGACCAGAACGATAAATAAGGCACGCCGGCGCAAACGGCAAGCAAAACGGAGGCCAAAATTGCCTTGTACAAGGAATCAAAATTAACACCATTAAGTACTCTATGGGTATAAAAAAAGTAAGAAAAAAATGTTTGCAATTCTCTTTGAAGTACTGATGTGGTATTGACCCGAACGATAAATAATGCATGCCGGCGCAAACGGCAAGCAAATCGGAGGCCAGAACGGCCTTGTTCAAGAAATCAAAAATCACACCGTTAAGTACTCTATGGGTACAAAAAAAGTACGAAAAAAAACGTTTGTCATTCTCTTTGAAGTACTGATGTGGTATCGACCAGAACGATAAATAAGGCACGCCGGCGTAAACGGCAAGCAAAACGGATGCCAGAATGGCCTTGTACAAGGAATCAAAAATCACACCGTTAAGTACTCTATGGGTACAAAAAAAAGTATGAAAAGACGTTTGTAATTCTCTTTGACGTATTGATGTGGTATTGACCATAATGATATATAAGGCACGCCGGCGCAGACGACAAGGAAAACGGAGGACAGAATGGCCTTGTATAAGGAATGAAAAATCACACCGTTAAGTACTCTATGGGTACAAAAAAAAATACGAAAAAAATGTTTGAAATTCTCTTTTAAGTAGTGATGTGGTATCGACCAAAACGATAAATAAGGCATGCCGGCACAAACGGCAAGCAAAACGGAGGCCAGAACGCCCTTGTACAAGTAATCAAAAATCACACCGTTAAGTACTCTATGGGAACAAAAAAAAGTATGAAAAAAAACGTTTGTAATTCTCTTTGAAGTATTGATGTGGTATCGACCAGAACGATAAA
>CM044896.1:69426855-69476025 GCA_024500145.1 Gentiana dahurica var. dahurica
TATTAATAAAATATCCGGTTCCGACCAAAAAATAGAACTTTTTTTAGTACAACATACAATAAACGATTTAATTCAGCCCTGTATAGATATCATACAAAACATAACGTTGTCTATCATTTCACATGCTGCTAATGGAGCGATTATTTTAACTATACATACATCCATGTTTGATACATAAAAGAAAAAGTTCCCATATAGGAATAACATTTCACATAATATTAATAAAACCATAAATATTCATTTTGAATGAAACAAACTAATGGCTTCTAATATGTCATGTACCCGTACCAAAAGCAAAGTTTTACAAGCAAAAAGGTTATTCATCTACTATTCCAGCATATTTTGTAGACAAAGAGCTAATAGAAGTTAATCCTGCTTCAGCTTGCCCCTGGTTTTCTTAACAGCTTTCAATGGATGTGGAATTTTCTTCCATGGATTGCAGCGGAGGGTTCATAATCAGGAAAAAGTTACAGCTCTTACCATACGCGCAATTCAAAAGCAAGATATGTTCATACCAACTTCAACTTTCACCTAAAAGTACAAAACATGTTACCTTTTAAATAGCAAAAAGCGGAACAAACAATTATTAGAAATGTCGATTATTCTAAGGCTTGGATTTGTGATAGCAAAAAAAACAAACGGCACTCCATGGCTGCGAACCATGAAGCAAAACCAAGAACTGTATTAGTGTAAGAACCAAGGGAGGACTTAACCTTGATTAAACACTCAAATATATTTCCAGTTGGATGGAAGGACCTAACCATCACTAAATAAAAACTTTATTGTATGCACTGCATCTAATGTTCATTAAATAATAGCAAGCATAATACAAACATGCACACACATGCGCACACACACACAAGCACATTAAACCATCCATAACTTACCTTCCATAATTTCACCATAGCTAGGAAAAGCATCCCTTAAGTTACTTTAATCAGTTTTATAGTCAAACCCTACAAACATGGGTCAGAATTCAATTCACGAATTTCACTATCACTTACAGTGGAAAAACAAAGAAGAACAGTACAAAGGCATGCATGTACCTTCAATACAAAGCTTTATAGCCGACATAGAACGAATGGAATTTAGCATCTGGGGAACTTGTCCACTCAATCAACTGTTGCTTGAATTATCTCTAAGCATACTGCCAAACCTGTTAAACAATGTCATTTCTGCAAAGCAAAATCGATTTGCTTGTGAAGTAATAACACCGGTTATATAAAGTATGAAGTATGAACAGTGATATATTAAAGTATGCAAATGATGAGCAACTAAATACGACTTGCACATTTATGTAAGAACTCACCTTTCCTAGAGGTGAGCAATAAACAATATTAACCAACCATAATAGCCTCTGATTCCATACTGCTGCAATAAAAGAAATACAACTAAGAAAAACAGCTAGTTTGATGCATAAACTTGAGGAAAATGGAATACACATGAGGAGAGAAGGCAGTATAAAACGTAAACAAACATAAAAATTCATTAACAAATTAAACATCTAAGCATAATGATAACGTCGAAATTATCTCAGGTGGTCCGCGGTGGTGTAATGGTGGATATCTGGTTATTTTGGTGGTGTCAATCGTGGTGGCTCATAGTGGAGCTATGTATGCAAGTGGTGGTGTTGTACTGTTGAAGGAGAGAATGGGAGAATTTGGCTTTGCCTTATCTCTTTTTTATCAGAAAAAACTCATCCCCTTAGAGGGGTTACATATTGCCCTATTTATAGGGATGTTGTTACACATTGCTAGATAATTACGGTAAAGGGCATTAAAGGTGCGGATAGACAGCACGTGCTCTGTCCGCCGGAGAAGCAGGGCGGCTCCGGACTTGAGGCTTGTATATCACACCTGCAAATCATCCTGGTGGTAGACCGACCCTCTCACTCCGGGGACCAGCAGCCGGTCCTGAAGGTATCCGACTGATGCAATAATGACAGGGGCGACGGGTCCGACCCGGAGGTTGGAATCTCCCTATCAATGGCCCCCTACTCCGTATCCTTGACATGTCTCGGTGTCGGGTAGGGAGTATTCTCTTGGAAAGTTTTCACCTAAAGGATGGCTCCACTTTCGCTTGACTTTATACCTTGGTCTTTTCGCCTAGCCTGATTTGAAATTGTATTTGGGCGGGTAGCCTTGATTTCATAAGATTTGGCATCTGGGGCTTTTTGCCTAGCCGATTCGAAGTCGTATTTGGGTGGATAGCCTTGACTTCATAAGATTTGGCATCTTGGGCTTTCTGCCTAGCCAATTTGAAGTCGTATTTGGGCGGATAGCCTTGACTTCATAAGATTTGGCATCTTGGGCTTTTTGCCTAGCCGATGGTGAAGCTGTAATTGGGCGAATAGCCTGAGCTTCATAAGATTTGGCATCTTGGGCTTTCTGCCTAGCCGATTCGAAGTCGTATTTGGGCGGATAGCCTTGACTTCATAAGATTTGGCATCTTAGGATTTTTGTCTAGCCGATGGTGAAGCTGTAATTGGGCGAATAGCCTGAGCTTCATAAGATTTGGCATCGTGGGCTTTTGCCTAGCCGATTCAAAGTCGTATTTGGGCGGATAGCCTTGACTTCATAAGATTTGGCACCTTGGGCTTTTTGCCTAGCCGATGGTGAAGCTGTAATTGGGCGAATAGCCTGAGCTTCATAAGAGTTGGCATCTTGGGCTTTCTGCCTAGCCGATTCGAAGTCGTATTTGGGCGGATAGCCTTGACTTCATAAGATTTGGCATCTTGGGCTTCTTGCCTAGCCTGTGGTGAAGCTGTAATTGGGTGAATAGCCTGAGCTTCATAAGATTTGGCATCTTGGGCTTTTTGCTTAGCCGGTTCGAAGTCGTATTTGGGCGGATAGCCTTGACTTCATAAGATTTGGCATCATGGGCTTTTTGCCTAGCCGATGGTGAAGCTGTAATTGGGCGAATAGCCTGAGCTTCATAAGATTTGGCATCTTGGGCTTTTCGCCTAGCCGATTTGAAGTCGTATTTGGGCGGATAGCCTTGACTTCATAAGATTTGGCATCTTGGGCTTTTTGCCTAGCCTGGTTCGAAGTCGTATTTGAGAGGATAGTCTTGACTTCATAAGATTTGGCATCTTGGGCTTTTTGACTAGCCTGTGGTGAAGCTGTAATTGGGCGAATAGCCTGAGCTTCATAAGATTTGGCATCTTGGGCTTTTTGCCTAGCCAATTCGAAGTCGGATTTGGGCGGATAGCCTTGACTTCATAAGATTTGGCACCTTGGGCTTTTTGCCTAGCCGATGGTGAAGCTGTAATTGGGCGAATAGCCTGAGCTTCATAAGATTTGGCATCTTGGGCTTTTTGCCTAGCCGATTCGAAGTCGTATTTGGGCGGATAGCCTTGACTTCATAAGATTTGGCATCTTTGGCTTTTTGCCTAGCCTGGTTCGAAGTCGTATTTGGGAGGATAGTCTTGACTTCATAAGATTTGGCATCTTGGGCTTTTTGACTAGCCTGTGGTGAAGCTGTAATTGGGCGAATAGCCTGAGCTTCATAAGATTTGGCATCTTGGGCTTTTTGCCTAGCCAATTCGAAGTCGGATTTGGGCGGATAGCCTTGACTTCATAAGATTTGGCACCTTGGGCTTTTTGCCTAGCCGATGGTGAAGCTGTAATTGGGCGAATAGCCTGAGCTTCATAAGATTTGGCATCGTGGGCTTTTGCCTAGCCGATTCAAAGTCGTATTTGGGCGGATAGCCTTGACTTCATAAGATTTGGCACCTTGGGCTTTTTGCCTAGCCGATGGTGAAGCTGTAATTGGGCGAATAGCCTGAGCTTCATAAGATTTGGCATCTTGGGCTTTTTGCCTAGCCGATTCGAAGTCGTATTTGGGCGGATAGCCTTGACTTCATAAGATTTGGCATCTTGGGCTTCTTGCCTAGCCTGTGGTGAAGCTGTAATTGGGCGAATAGCCTGAGCTTCATAAGATTTGTCATCTTAGGCTTTTTGCTTAGCCGGTTCGAAGTCGTATTTGGGCGGATAGCCTTGACTTCATAAGATTTGGCATCATGGGCTTTTTTGCCTAGCCGATGGTGAAGCTGTAATTGGGCGAATAGCCTGAGCTTCATAAGATTTGGCATATTCTTGGGCTTTTCGCCTAGCCGATTCGAAGTCGTATTTGGGCGGATAGCCTTGACTTCATAAGATTTGGCATCTTGGGCTTTTTGCCTAGCCTGGTTCGAAGTCGTATTTGGGAGGATAGTCTTGACTTCATAAGATTTGGCATCTTGGGCTTTTTGCCTAACCTGTGGTGAAGCTGTAATTGGGCGAATAGCCTGAGCTTCATAAGATTTAGCATCTTGGGCTTTTTGCCTAGCCGATTCGAAGTCGTATTTGGGCGGATAGCCTTGACTTCATAAGATTTGGCACCTTGGGCTTTTTGCCTAGCCGATGGTGAAGCTGTAATTGGGCGAATAGCCTGAGCTTCATAAGATTTGGCATCTTGGGCTTTTTGCCTAGCCGATTCGAAGTCGTATTTGGGCGGATAGCCTTGACTTCCTAAGATTTGGCATCTTGGGCTTTTTGCCTAGCCGATGGTGAAGCTCTAATTGGGCGAATATCCTGAGCTTCATAAGATTTGGTATCTTGGGCTTTTTGCCTAGCCTGATTCGAAGTCGTATTTGGGCGGATAGCATTGACTTCATAAGATTTGGCATCTTGGGCTTTTTGCCTAGCCTGTGGTGAAGCTGTAATTGGGCGAATAGCCTGAGCTTCATAAGATTTGGCATCTTGGACTTTTTGCCTAGCCGATTCGAAGTCGCATTTGGGCGGATAGCCTTGACTTCATAAGATTTGGCATCTTGGGCTTTTTGCCTATCCGATGGTGAAGCTGTAACTAGGCGAATAGCCTGAGCTTCATAAGATTTGGCATCTTGGGCTTTTTGCCTAGCCGATTGGAAGGCGTATTTGGGCGGATAGACTTGACTTCATAAGATTTGGCATCTTGGGCTTTTTGCCTAGCCGATGGTGAAGCTGTAATTGGGCGAATAGCCTGAGCTTCATAAGATTTGGCATCTTGGGCTTTTTGCCTAGCCTGATTCGAAGTCGTATTTGGTCGGATAGCCTTGACTTCATAAGATTTGGCATCTTGGGCTTTTTGCCTAGCCTGTGGTGAAGCTGTAATTGGGCGAATAGCATGAGCTTCATAAGATTTGGCATCTTGGGGATAGCCTTGACTTCATAAGATTTGGCGAAGTCGTTGTTGGTCGGCCCCCTGGCAAGCGTGTTTACTACGGCTCTGTTTTGTCTGATTCCCACTTGCCTTGGCCTGGGGGGAAAAGACTGACGTGACCCGCCGTATGCTCTGATTGACTGTGACCTTTCGAGTATTCGTGCCTAATGATGGCAATCCCAAATTTTGAAATTTAAAAGTCCCGCCTCTGATCATATCCATTGGATCTTTGGGCATCTGACCGTCGGATCTGTGTTTCTCTGCCTATATAAGGGGAGAGGATCCCAGCTATAAACATTTTCCGATTTCTCGTTTCAGCAACTCTGTCGATTATTTCAGAGTAAGGACTTTCCGGCGAGGTGATTTCCGGTAGGGTTTCAAAGGTTCCATTTCTGTTTCAACACCCCTTCTTACACCTCCTGCTGATCATCAAGTAAGCTTATCTCTCCTCTCGATTTCCAGCATCCTTTGTGCTTCTTCCATTTCTGGTTTTATTCTCATTTGGATTGGTATGATTGAATTTAAATTTGTCGTCTTCGTTTCCGTGTCTTGTAGTGCCCCGGCCAGTCTGGTGTATTGAATACCGTGAGCCCTCGAATTGGGTTTGGCGCGGTTGTTGTTGTGATTGGGGTTTTTTCAAGATCATTCCCTTTGATTGATAGGACTTGACTGTAAAATGAAAAGACGGGGTGTCGACATGAACCGAGTTAGATGGTCTCGGCCCGACTATCATTGTCTTGGGTGATGACTTATCCACCTCGTTCTTTTTTTTTGTAGGATATCTGACAGCGACAGACCAGGAAATAACGATGATGACGGTGTTCGTGGCTATGCTTCTGAAGATGCCGGCAAGGTGAGCACTAGCTCCGGTGAGGGCGACGAAGGTGAGAGTACGGAGGATGATATGGTGCTGGCCAAATTGGATCCCCCGCAACCTGGTCGTCTAAGGTCTGCAGCTCGTAGAATACCAAAAGGAAAACTCGTCTCTTCGGTTATGGCCCCCATGGAGCCAAAGAGGTTTGGGAAAGAATCCGCTAGGGCCAAAAGTTCCTCCTCCGGTGTGGTCGTGTGTGTGCCTGAGAAATCCAAACAGAAACAGAAAAACGGCGATGTCGTGGAGGAGCCGAAAGAGAGCAATAAGACTCATAAACCCCGCAATCTCGAGGCCCTAAAGGAGGATGATGAGATCGATGCCCTGGACAAGCAGATCGAAGCAGATTGGGCAATTGTTTGTTCCCGCCTGGGAGACCCAAAATTTCTCTCTGAATTCAACGTCTCCCCTGATTTCCGCTTTAGCGGCTTCAAGACATCGGAGAACCGAGCTGGTCTGAGGTTGAAGAAAGATGACTTGGTTTTGTTTTATGATCACTTTGTGGCCGGCCTCAGGCCGCCTTTTGACCCATTCTTTGTCGAGGCTATGTGGAGCTTGGCGGCCCTCCCCTGTGATTTTACCCCCGGAGCAGTCAGGGTGGTTATGGCATTCATCGTGCTCTGCCGGATTTTGGGCTACGATCCCTCGATGAAGGTGTTTTTGAAGTTTTACACCTTCAGCAAAACGGCCACAAATAAGGCTGATTCAAGCAATTTTCTGGCGACCAGAGTGAAGAAATGTCGTTTGTTCTACCGGACTTCGAATAAGGTCCGTGGCTGGAATACGAGGGCCATGATGGTCGAGTCGAAGTTTGAATGGCCTTTTCCGAAATTCGAAGTGTGCCCCCAGAAGAGACAGAACAGTGTCATCGTGTCCAAAACTCTCGATCACGCTAAGCAGGAACTTCTTGATAAGCTTTACGAACTTCTCGGCTGGGATGAGGGGAGTGAGACTCATAGAAGAGGACATTTAGATGGAGAAGCTTGATCGATCTTAAGGCCCCCTTCTGTTGTGTAGCCGGTATCCCTAGGCCGACTAATGCTCAGCCCATAGTGAAGGTATCCAATCTGGGTGTTTATGAAGATTGGTACGCCGAATGCCAACAGGGGAAGTGTTTCCCTACCCAGTGCTCGATATGTACGGGGGTCGAAAAATTGCGGCCCGCTAGTAATTTGCTCTCCATTTTTTTTTTGGAATTCTGACCATTTTTCCCATGCGCTTTGCAGGTACCATGGTGCTCGCTAACGTAAACAGGAATGCCGTGATGGCCCGTCTTAGGGATGAGAGGAGGACTCGATAGGCCTTGTTGGGTGCCAGCGAACCCATGAATCCTCCCCCCACTATGAGTATGGAAGACATTCCTGTCGTTGGGGGTTCCTCTGCTGCGGCGCCACTTGATGTTACGGTTGCTGGCAGTGGTGCTATTGTTGTGAAGTCGGCTAAACCTACGGCGGCTTTGGAGGTAAAAAAAGCCCGCTGCGGCCAACAAGGCGAAAAGAAAAAGACCTGCCAGGAGAAAAGATTCTGGCATGATAGACGAGGGTGAACCTTTGACAGATGTTTGTGCCGATCCATCGCTCAAGAAATCTAGGGCTGAAGGCGATCGGGGTTCCGGCGAAGTAATGGCCGAGTCTCTTCTGGCAGCAGAGGGTGCTCGGACTTCCAGAAATGTCGACTCGGTTAGCGCTGCTGTTGACTTGACCGAGAGCCCGGCGAAAAGGATCACTGCTGATGCTGAGCCTTCTATAGTCGGATCAGTGCATGGAGATTCAAGCAAGATGGGGATCCCTGTGGGATTCAAGGGGAAGCCAGGCCTGTGGTTGGACCATGATTTTCTCAAACGGCCCATTTCTTTGAAGACAGCTGGGGAATTATCTGCTTCTATTTCCGATGTGGTTCCCCTACGAAATCTTAAATTAAAGCTGTCTGATGCCCCTCAACTGATGGTCGGTCATGGCGTTGTCAACCGGATTGCCCAGGCCGACGTGGTGGCATCGACAGCCTCTTTGGGGCCTTCTTCCAGTCGGCAGCTCTTGTTCGAGACACTTGGCCTTTACGGGACAATGGCTAGCGTGGTAATGTGCCTTTTCTTTCTGAGTTTTCTTTTGTCGAGTCCTCTGGCTCTGAATCCTTTCCTTTTCAGGTTGCCACTAAACTTAAGCAAATCGAGTGCGCTTGTGATGAAGAGGCAAGGCAAATGGTGAGTCAACTTGCTGAAATGAGAGCAAAATTGACAGCTGAAGCCGACCGGTCCAGTGCGGCGGAGCAAAGGGAGAGAACCCTCCGAGTTGAAGCCGATCAGAGGGAAAAGGAGCTTGTGGTTGAAGTTGAGACCTTCTCCAGAAAGGCTCAATCTGCTGCCGATTTCCAGAGGTCTGCTGAGTCGGAGAGGGAGAAAGCTCTTGTTAAGGTGGCAGAGGCCCAAGAGCTTGTCGACAGATTGAAAAGCGAACTGAACGAATCTGAGGCCGCTGCTGCTAAAGGTTACAGATGCCTTGTTAGACAGATTTGATCAGGGTTTTTATCATGCTTCGAGGTGCCTTAAGGAGTTTTGTAAGGACGTCCCGAATCTTGAGACCTTGCAGGATTGGCTAATCATGGATCAGGATGATCCCGAGTTGAGGGTGTTCCACCCCGATCTTTCTTATACCGCCGCTCAAATTGAGGATTTTCGGGTCGAAAATCTGAACCATGGTAAGCCGGTTTGGGATCCTCCTGCGGTCAATGAGAGAAATATTTGTGGTATGATGTTGTATATGGAGAGAGAAGCTCTTGAGCTTGCTGCGAAGGAGATAGGGGCCGCCACTGCTGCTATGGGAGCCGCCGCCATTAGTGCCGGTGGGAATAAGAGTCCCGATGAGGAGTGCGATAAGTTTTTGAATCTGATCGGGCCTCATGTTGAAACTCCTCCTTCAGACAAACAATCTTGACTTGTTATATCTTAGCTTTCGCTGTATTTTTGAATCCGACTGTTACCTTTCGGCTCCGGCCTTATGTCCGTTTATCTATTTTGTAATAACTTTGTATTTTTGAGCAGTGCTTGATTTTTGCTTGTCCTGCATTTTTCGAGTCCATTTGTTTTCTTAATGTATTGTATGTATGCGGCCCCTCGTCTAGGTGAGTTCGGTGGCTCCCCTGTCCAAAGTCGCCGAGATGAATAGTTTTCCTGCTTCTGCGGTCTATTGTGTTAAGTTGCGGCCCTCTGCTTTTGGTGAGGTCGAATATGACGTCGAGCTCACGAAAATAATTGGAACGACGTTTTATCCAACCTAAAAATTCCAAAGCGTGACCCCCTTGTTTCAAGTAAGGTCGATGCGGGCTTGGTTGAAATAAGTCTTGAGTCATCGCACTCATACGCCCATTGTGAAAAATTCCTACTCTTGGTCCTTTGTTTCCGGCGGCTAGATGACTGAATTGAAAAATTCCAATTATGCGGCCCCCTTGTTTTGAGTGGGGTCGCAGGCTTTGTGTCTAGATCCGACTCTAAACAACGGTCTCTGTGTGATTTGACGGTTCGACTTCTTCTGTCATGTCTTGTCATAAAGCTGCGACCTTTGGCCAGCTGTTATTATTTTCTTGTTGTTGACGCTTGGGAAACCGTGCGCATGCTAACCTGTTCACGTAACTGTTCCCGTGTTAATGTTTTTTTTCGATTTTCGAAATCTGAATAGGCGCCTCGTCCCCGCCGTTTGATCAGATTTGTTTCCTCTGTTGGATCATTTATCTTGTGCTATAAATGGAGGGGTTTTCTTTACCCTTCTTCCATATATCTCTGTCCTGCCAAGTTTGTCTTTTGCTTCAAATCTCTGCTTTCCTGGAGTCATGGCCAACTTTGGTAATTCTATTTTCTTTCAGACAGCTTCCCCTCTAGCCATTTCCAATTTTATTTCTATCTTTAGTGATCTTCCTTTTCTGCCTGAAAGGGGTTTGAATCGTCGTAAAATCTATTATGCCCAATGCCAGTGTGCTGTTCAGAGGGGGTGGTCTGATTTTTTGGGGGCACCCAGGTGAGTATACAACGCCACTATCGTGCGGGAGTTCTACTCCGCATTATCAGTAGTGGTTCTGCCCAACGCCTCCTCCACCGTCGTTCCTCTCCGGGGGGCTCATGTTGTCCTTTCCCCTAAGATGATTAATGAAGTCTTGCATTTACCTTCCCCTCCGGTCTATGCACATTATGAGACGGCTTGGAGTCTGGGCGAAGAATTGAGGAGACGGGTTTATGGGGCCGCTACACTTAGGCGGTTGATCCCTGGTGATTGGAATCCATTGCCCGAGGGTTATGCTTCTGAGATGTCCCAAGCTAATTGGGAGTGTAAGAGGTTTATCAACTCCAGGGTTTTTCCCGCGTTCGGCTCTGAGGGGATTGATTGAGGTCAAGTTAAATTACTAACTCGATGCCTAAATAACCACTAGCAAGTGAACTAGGTTCAATCGTAGTATAGCTAGATAGAGTCGAGGTCGATCCCACAGAGAATCAATTTGTGGATCCTAACTTAAATAGTCAACCTATTTATTTCGTTTGACAAATACGGTCTATGACCAACATAAAGTACGAGAAAAGAAAGACACACTCAAACATATAAACAACAGGTAAACACATAACGTAATCAACTGCCCAATTATAACCGTGATCATCTGGATCTAGACAATTTATATGACAACAAAACTCATCAACTACTAATCCGTTCATATCTATTTATATTGGCTACGGGAGTCATCCTCTAAGCTTGATGTAGCACCGGTAGGTCACTATATCACTGTGGTATTGTTACGTGACTTCGCCTTTTGGTGCCTCCATCTCATATAACTCACACGCTTACTACTCTAAGGATGCCGATATTGACCGTACACCTCGTCCGGGCAACATTCCTTTGGTTAGGCGTACTTCCTAGACGATCACTCAAACCCTCGTCCAACTAACAATTACCAAGTTATAGTCTCATGCTAGTTTACGATCTACGTGTAACAAGGTGCGCGCAATTCCCTAATATAAACCTACCTAGATAACGCTGAACGTCCGAAGATCAATTCCTAAGCCTACCTAAGAGTTTTATATCGGTATTTCCTTTTTACACGTTTTAATTAAATTAAGCGAGTGACGTAGCCATAGCCATACCTACTGAGATAACAGATTCAATTAAGCTAACCTAATCATAAAGACGTGACTGATTAACGGATGAAACAGGGTTGAAAGCTCTCGGTCGACCGAGTGACACCTCTCGGTCACCCGAGTGCCTAACTCCCCAGATTTACATCCCCGAATATATTTCTCAGCGTTTCATATACGAATCGGATTATATAGCGAATCATCAGGACATCATATAAACTAATCTAAATACACGTAAATTAATCACACATATTCATCCGTAGATATTAGGTAGAGGACGTAGGATATGGGATCCGCATGGACAATGTATCACCACTGCCCTAACGTCGTATCCTAGAGCTACATCATCTAGATATGAATATCTACTCAAATAATCAAAGCATAATTGGGAAATTGATTACTTAAAAGAAAACAAGATGAAGAACTAGGGCTTACATGTTTGCACCCTTAGCTCCTTCACAAGCCTTATTTGCTTATATGTTCTTATGAATGAATAGTGGTGAATGCATATTAAAAAATACAAAGGAATTATGTTTATATAGAGCCTCAGCCGACATAGAAAACCGACTTAAAATGCCGACACTACTGAACCCTAACCGCCTCAAATAATGTGCCGAACTTCTTCTGGACTATAGGCCCACTCGGTCGACCGAACGCATAGGCTCGGTCGACCGAGCCTTACACGCTCCTGGGCTTTCTTTCTCTTTTATCTTGGGCTTTCTCAACTCGTCTGTGATCCATCAAAGCTTCTCCGAAGTCCATCCTTGTGCTCCCAAATGAGTTACTACAAATATAACATGAAATACAGTCTGTAATATCAAATAATATAATAAAACCTCTAAATACATAATAATGAATCGTAACTCTCGGCATATGCAAATTAAGCGTATTACGAATTATTATTCCTCTATTATAGCTCCTTTAAACTAGAATCGGGGATAAAGGTCATAGAATAACGGGCACAAAATGACCGTTATCAACTACCCCCCACTTAGCCTTTGATCGTCCCGATCAAAATATCAATAAGTTATTCCCCATAAACTACTTTCCAGTGGTCACAGTATACTGACACAAGAAACTCGAATAAACTCATATCCTCTATGCTCATCAGATATCCATTATCCACTATTCACCATGAATCGATGTGTTGTGTGCATGTGCATTGAGTTTTAAACATTCGTAGCAAGATTAGAGCTTATGCAAACTTCGTAGTCTTAACCTACCAACTTCAGTATTCCCACTTCTTAAGCCTTTTAATTTTTCAAGCACTGGAATAATAAGCAAGAGCGTATCTATAGGGTTTTTGGACTTGGAGACCGAGTACTACTCAAAGCCTCTTAAAGAGTTGAATATTCTTTTCATATCTTCATATTTTTCAGATACTATCAATCTCAAGAAGGAAAACATTTTAGAGCATCCCTCTATCTTAGATCAAATATTAGCATCGAATATTACCACAAGCGCGAAGCTACTTTGGTAACTTACTACAAGCCCAGTGTTTTAACATTGTCAAACACAGGTACGTCTCAAGCTTATTACTCAGCTTTCGTGGCTAGAATCTTTTAGGAACACCTCAGACGATAAATTTGACACTAGGTAAGCATAATCAATTATCTATGCAATGTACACATTATAATTTTACATTTTATAACAAGCGTAGTACAACTCGATTCAATTATTGAATATGTGAATAATAAACAACTACTTGCAACGGACAATATGAATATCATTAAGTTTACTAATCAAGAAATCGCAGAAGTATAAAGT
The DNA here is from genome assembly GCA_024500145.1 of Gentiana dahurica var. dahurica. NCBI lineage: Eukaryota > Viridiplantae > Streptophyta > Magnoliopsida > Gentianales > Gentianaceae > Gentiana > Gentiana dahurica. The sequence goes on from CM044896.1 coordinate 69,439,788, forward strand.
GATCACGTACTCATGAAGTATAGTTTATTTCTTATTAGATATAATTATCAGGAACTCTCAAAAGTAAATGTGATTCTAAGTTTAAAGGTTTTAATTTTTTACTCATTTTATTTATTATTTGATATATGGGAGCATATGGAATTACTCATTTGAGCTAAGTGACTTGTACCCCCCACTTAAACCATGCATTGTCCCCAATGTATAAAAAAACGAAATAACAAGCTCAAAAAAGGAACTTAGCTCTGGATAAGGGTGGTAGTCGAACAAGTCGTGGAAATTCGGCAAAGTTCAACAGGCACAGGAATTGGCTCCATAGCAGGGCCGAAGAATAATCACTGCAACACACATCTTAAACAAAACTCGACATTCGTTACAGGATTAGTCCAGACAATAATAATCAGAAAAAGGGACCGTAAAAGGGATAACCATTTCCTTAAACATGTTTAAGTCCATAATTTAATGATTATATTTCAATATATTTCAGCAAGTCCAAAACATTACATGAGTTCGAATCTAGGAAACATAGAAACTTGCTCTATATAACACGATATACTAGTAGAATTGAGTCAAGATAAAAACTCGTTAATTAAAGGAAATGCAAACACTCAAATTAAAATACTTAATCCCATCCTGGATTGAATGGTGCTAGTTGCAAATTGCTTGGGCCGGCTTCGTCAGCATCTTCTTCGGGTTCCCCTTCTTGGTCGTGGCCGTGAACGATAGGCGGTGGGACAGAACTCAAAGATAGGATAGGCATCGGTTCCACATAGGAATCGCCACCTAACACTGGGCACTCGGCTCCCTCACAGAATGTAGTGATCAGTGAACCAAAAGGTAAGGTGTGCCGAGGCTTGAGAGCATCATCTGTCATTTCCTTGCGTATCAATGCCCCCACATTCACAGGCCATCCCATGTACAACCAATAAAGCAAAGTGGCATGAGTATAGTAAACCGTAGATACATGCTTAGCCGGGAAGATATTAGAACGGATAAGCCGATTAAGGCATTTATCCTCCCATCTCCTAAAGTCTGTTTCCGCAAATGTGCGGGCAACCTCCCCTATAGTCCATTCTATTCCCAGATAGGCTCCAACTTCCTCAACCAAGCATCGGACCCGTCAAATGTCGCCATATACTCCGGCCCGTCCTCCGAGATATCCACCCCAAAATAAGCATTAATCGTACCCGGAGAAATTACAATTGGTCGTCCACGAATATTTACGATATTGGTGTCGGGGTGTACGCGTAAATAAGCATAAAATTCCCTTACCCAATTGACGTTGACTCGGCCTGGGGGTGCTACGACATCACGCCATTGATAACGTTCCACCAATTCCAAGAGCTCATCTCCACAATTCCCCAGTCCTCAAGCCCGATGTACAGGGGCATTAACAAAATGATTAACAAATGAAGAATATACCTCCCGACTCGTGAATTGTGGTACCCCGTTGATCAATGGGATGTTGCCTTCAACAGCCACGAACTGAGCGGCTCTGCGTCTTCTCGGTGGTATCCTGACAGATAAACAGCGCAGCAGCGGACGGAGGGAGCAAGGTGGCTCTCGGTCGACCGAGAGCAATCACTCGGTTGACCGAGTGTTGATTCCGCCTTAAATGGTGGGTTTCCGGCCCTGTACCGTCCCGTGACTGAATCGACCGATCAGAAAAATGTCGATAGGCTTTTCAAGGTGAGTGAAAATGGTGAAATGGATGAAGATTTTCAGAACATTTCCATTTGATTTCTACAGGGAATTGGGAAAAAGGGATTTGGAGAATTTGGATGAAGGAAATGGGGAAAAGGATGAAGAAATATGAAAGAGAGGATGAGTGTTTAAATAGAAAAATGGAGGTTGAAAAGTGGAATGTGATTGGTGGATAAAAGTTGTTGGGGATTGATGAGGTGTAAAGGTGGAATTTGAAAATTTGAGTTGGAAGAATAAAGAAATTGGGATAGAAAAAGGTGAGTGGTTGGGAAGAGGGAAAGGTGAATAGGGATATGTAGAAATTAATGGTGTTGACCATTTTAATTATTTTGACACACCGTAAAATAACTACAACAAATAACCATGCCAAAATCATTATTTCACTCTTGCAATTCCTACCGCAAGAATTTTTTCTCTAGCCGACAAATTGTCTCAAGCACAAAAGCAATCCCATTCTTATCACAAATAAATCAAACAATCTGGTCTAAGCATTTGTAAAACAACGCTTTACTATTTCCTTAATCAACAAATTTTTTTACAAAGATTCAATTACTACACTTCACTTCACATAAAAATGATTCGAATAAAAAAAAATATTATTTTGCACATCCTTAACTCAACAGTCGTCGGAACACGGCAAAATAAAAAAAAAACTTCTTATCGTTTCATGCTACTTTTATTTTAAAAAATAAAAATAAAAAATAAAAATAGAAATAAAAATAACGAAGGATAGAAATAGATCTACAGTTTAAGTCGGTAGCTCGACTTCCCAAAATATCACTCTCTAAGAATTGTTCTTGACTTGCCAGGTCTTCACCCGACTAACCTTCACCGAAAACGTCTTGCCATTTCTTTGCACTCGTGCCTTTCCGTGGGACGTACGTCTGACGAAAAGACAATCGAACTGTCCATCTAAACAGGCACCGACTTTCGGGATCGTTTCAGACTTCGATGAGCTTTCTTGATTGCGAACTCTACGAGTTCGTCGCTTGACTCTCCTCCTTCTATTCTTAGGTTTCGAAAATGAGGCTTCAGCACCATCATTATTAACAACAGGCGCAGGCTGAGCAGCTCTATCTCGGCTTAGGATTGTCAGGACCTCTTTCTCATCTCGATCTTCAACATTGTCATCATCACGCTCCTCTGAACTTGGAATCACATCCGGTTTAGAACCAACGATTTCTATAATGTTTGCACTTACCGGAATAGGGAACTCAGGGTTCTTTATCCCAAAAGTCTCAGAACCCTTAGCATCAAACAATGTGATCTCATGCCTAGTCATACGAATAAGGGCTCTAGAGGTATTAATAAAGGACCTACCCAAGATAATTGGGCTGTACGGATGCTCCTCTATGTACATTACGACCAAATCTATCTTAAACCGAAGTTGTCCGATACCAATGATCATGTTATTCATTTGTCCAGACATGATGGTTCTAGTACTATCCGCGAATCTCACTTTCAGCGGGGTGCTTGTGGGAGTCGAATCATATTCCTATCGCAAAGGCTTTTAGGGAAAATGTTTAAGCTTGATCCAGAGTCAATTAAAGCCAATCCCAAGTGTGCTTGTTCTAGGGTAACATCTACAAGGAATGCTCCAGGGTCACCTAACTTTGGCATTAACCGAGATTCATCTTCAACATATTTTGCCTCTTTGGCACAGGTGACTATAGGTCGTTCCATATCTACGCTACCCTCAGAACCAGACTATATCTCCGACATGTAATCCATATAATCAATATATGAATCTGAATCCGAATCCGAATCCGAAGAAATTACTTCGGGATTTAAAGCGCACATACCTCTTTTTACATATGCCTCACTCGCTTCCCTTGACTTTCTGGCTTCTTGAATTCGTTCTTTCATCTTTGCTATTCTCTCCTTCAGCTTTTGCGTCATCGGCTTCATTGGTGTTGTCTTGGTTCGTAAAACGTTAACATCCTCTTCCTTAACCTCGGAGAATTGCTTTGATGACATATTGCTTATCACGAACAATCTTACCTGAGTGATTTAGTTCTGATTATCTGCAACATGAGAAAAAAAACAAACGGTCAATAAACTAACAGTCAGTACGATTGCTCATACTGCTGCTAGGCTTACAACCTACTGACGGGGAAAAACAGAAACAAAGGGAAAACAATACTGTCAGATAATACAGAAGAATTAAAGGACTCGGTCGACCGAGTAACATTGTTCGGTCGACCGAACATACAGAACATAAATTTTTTTTTATTTTTTTATTTTTTATTTTTTACTTACTTGTAAAAGAAAACAGAAACAAAACGAAATAAGCAAGTAAATTATTTAAGCAATTGGACCATTGATTCCCCGGCAACGGCGCCAAAAACTTGATTGAGGTCAAGTTAAATTACTAACTCGATGCCTAAATAACCACTAGCAAGTGAACTAGGTTCAATCGTAGTATAGCTAGATAGAGTCGAGGTCGATCCCACAGAGAATCAATTTGTGGATCCTAACTTAAATAGTCAACCTATTTATTTCGTTTGACAAATACGGTCTATGACCAACATAAAGTACGAGAAAAGAAAGACACACTCAAACATATAAACAACATGTAAACACATAACGTAATCAACTGCCCAATTATAACCGTGATCATTTGGATCTAGACAATTTATATGACAACAAAACTCATCAACTACTAATCCGTTCATATCTATTTATATTGGCTACGGGAGTCATCCTCTAAGCTTGATGTAGCACCGGTAGGTCACTATATCACTATGGTATTGTTACGTGACTTCGCCTTTTGGTGCCTCCATCTCATATAACTCACACGCTTACTACTCTAAGGATGCCGATATTGACCGTACACCTCGTCCGGGCAACATTCCTTTGGTTAGGCGTACTTCCTAGACGATCACTCAAACCCTCGTCCAACTAACAATTACCAAGTTATAGTCTCATGCTAGTTTACGATCTACGTGTAACAAGGTGCGCGCAATTCCCTAATATAAACCCACCTAGATAACGCTGAACGTCCGAAGATCAATTCCTAAGCCTACCTAAGAGTTTTATATCGGTATTTCCTTTTTACACGTTTTAATTAAATTAAGCGAGTGACGTAGCCATAGCCATACCTACTGAGATAACAAATTCAATTAAGCTAACCTAATCATAAAGACGTGACTGATTAACGGATGAAACAGGGTTGAAAGCTCTCGGTCGACCGAGTGACACCTCTCGGTCACCCGAGTGCCTAACTCCCCAGATTTACATCCCCGAATATATTTCTCAGCGTTTCATATACGAATCGGATTATATAGCGAATCATCAGGACATCATATAAACTAATCTAAATACACGTAAATTAAACACACAGATTCATCCGTAGATATTAGGTAGAGGACGTAGGATATGGGATCCTCATAGACAAGGTATCACCACTGCCCTAACGTCGTATCCTAGAGCTACATCATCTAGATATGAATATCTACTCAAATAATCAAAGCATAATTGGGAAATTGATTACTTAAAAGAAAACAAGATGAAGAACTAGGGCTTACATGTTTGCACCCTTAGCTCCTTCACAAGCCTTATTTGCTTATATGTTCTTATGAATGAATAGTGGTGAATGCATAATAAAAAATACAAAGGAATTATGTTTATATAGAGCCTCAGCCGACATAGAAAACCGACTTAAAATGCCGACACTACTGAACCCTAACCGCCTCAAATAATGTGCCGAACTTCTTCTGGACTATAGGCACACTCGGTCGACCGAGCCTTACACGCTCCTGGGCTTTCTTTCTCTTTTATCTTGGGCTTTCTCAACTCGTCTGTGATCCATCAAAGCTTCTCCGAAGTCCATCCTTGTGCTCCCAAATGAGTTACTACAAATATAACATGAAATACAGTCTGTAATATCAAATAATATAATAAAACCTCTAAATACATAATAATGAATCGTAACTCTCGGCATATGCAAATTAAGCGTATTACGAATTATTATTCCTCTATTATAGCTCCTTTAAACTAGAATCGGGGATAAGGTCATAGAATAACGGGCACAAAATGACCGTTATCGGGATTTCGAGGTTGATTCGCATCTTCTCTATGCGATTCTAGAGGAGGTGAGGAAGTGTGCATCGACTGGGGGCGGTTGATCTGCCGCTCCATAATTACATTTGCTGCTCAGACAGACCTCCATGGGCCCATCCCCTTCCCGAGGCTGATCTCGCACTTGTGCGGTGGTGCTCTGGGATGCCTGCGTCTCGTGATGATATTCTTGTGCCGCCCCGTGTCAACGTCGAGTTCGCCCGTATTGATTCGGACACGTAGACGGATTCTGAAGCTAATTGAGTTTAGATTTTCTTTCCATTGTAAATAATCGGCCTTGTAGGTCTTTATTGTAATAAAAGATTTATTTCTGCATCGTTCTTGTTTTGTTTATCCGGCCTCCCACTTTCGGCGAGGTCGAGGTCGTTTGGAGTCTCGGGCTCGCTGAAATAACTGAAATCATGAATCATTGTGACTGTTGACCTAACCGGTGCATTAATGACCGTTATTTTTCGAAACGTTGGCCTCATTATGTAAGGGTTGGCATCTAATTTTAAACGTATATGACCCCTTATCTTCCCGCCTCTTTAGCTTCTTGGTCTATAAAAGGAGGCTTTCTTCCTCGTTTGGCCATTGCTACTTTTTGCAGTCTTTCCTTTACTTTGAGAGTAGATCTTCAAACTTTGTGCCTTTCTTTTCTTTTATTATGTCTTCTTCATCTGAGCATTCTAGCCATGAATCTATTGTTTCTGATCCTGCTTTAGATGAGGGGCTTTCAGTGTGCTTCCGCCTGACCTCCTCTCCCATGGCCAAACGCTACTTCCAGACTTTTTTCAGTAACTGTCCTCTTATGCAAGAGAGAGGGCTGGACCAGGATCGTATTGGGCCAGGCCACCGGGCTAGAATTCTTGCCAATGGTTGGGCAGGCCTCTTAGCTCCTCTGGCCGGGGAGTATAACATGACCCTGGTGCGTGAATTCTACTCCACCTTGTCAGCGGATAATAATGATGAGGATACCACCACCGTTGTTGTCCGTGGAGTGGTGGTAAAAAAATTTCCGGCCACCATCAATGACTTTTACGGCCTTCCTAATCCTGCTGAGGATTATGACGTCATTTGGGACCTTGAAGATCCGATCAATTACTTTGGCACTCTTGCTGAAGCATCCGAGTCTCTACTGCGACATGAGTGGGTGAATGATATAGAGGTCAGGGTCCATATGCTCAGTCACCCGGAGAGGGAATGAAAACGTTTCTTGAACACCCAGGTTTTTTGCATGCCCGATTATAAGGTGGTCACTGAACCTGAGGCATTTGTTCTACACGCCCTTTCGGTGCCGGACGTGCCAATTAACTGGGGTCGTCTGATCCACCAGAGGCGATTAAGTTCGCCCGCTTGAGGGATGGCGGTCTGGTTATGCCATTTTCCTGGATGATCTCCAACATGTGTATTCGAAGTCTTGGCATGCCGGTGTGTCCGACCACTGATGTGTACATAGCAGCTCCAACCCCAGATGTGTGAGGATTTTTTTTCTTGGGATTTCCCCTCTTGTACAAATTTTTCCTCAATGAATTTCCATGAATTCCTGTTTTTAACCGTGTTGTTCACCTCGCCCCCCTCTGTGTCGGACGGGCTTTGCTTGTCGGAGACAGAATTCGTTTATAATGACCAAAAGATAGAAAGAGGCTTGATGCCTTTATATTAATATTGCTTCTAATAAAAAAACAAGCTGATGCTACCGATCTTACATATAATATTTCTTCAGATTGTCGGCATGCCAGGGCCTGTTGAACTCGCGGCCCTCTCTGTCTGAGAGGATGTAGGTTCCCTTTTTGACAATCTTCGACACTCGCCAAGGACCTTCCCAGTTTTCAACCAGCTTTCCTTTGTCTGTTTTTTGGCCCGTAGCCTGCCGCTTTCGTAGGAAAAAATCCCCCACCGCGAGCGATTGATCTCAGATACGTCGATCATGGTATCTCTTGGCGGCTTGTTTGTAATTGACCAGTTGGGCTCGGGTGTAATACCCTACTCCTGACCCCTAGGTCCACTGGGGTCATTCTAGGAGGGGCTGCAAAGCTCTCGCCGCGACTTCATGTGCGAGAGTGTTATATATTTTTTTTTAAAATGTTGTAACAATATATACATTTTATAGAAATCTTGTTCGAGTATTTATGTAATACTATACTTGTTTAAGATTTATATATCAAGTTCAAGTCAAGCAAGCTCATTCGAAATCCGTCAATTCATCAAGTTCCCTTACTAGACATTGATACAGCTAATACGATTGTCTCTACCATATGACTCCCATTTCACCTCCTTATATCCACAACAAGTAATTTTTATAGTGAAGTCCATCCTTCCGACACCCAATCTCCTGGGGCTTCCGGAGAGTCCACTTGCCTCATACCCCACAACCGCGGTCACAGGCCCAATGCACAGCTAACCCGACTGTGAAATCCTCAGCGGGCACATCGAGCGAGTACGAGACGAGAACGAGAACGAGAACCATGCCGCCGAAGCGGGAACTAACCATGCCGCCGAAGCGGGAAAGGTACAAGTACAATATACCATGCCGCGCGAAACGGGAAGTACGGTACCATGCCACCGAAGTGGGACATGCAATGACATTTGTACAAGGTTTCTATTAATCAAGTTATTATCATTAAAGTGGGAGAAATCATTAATCATTTTTAACACGATGCATATTATATATCTATATCAACAATATATTCAATTAAAATACTTTGAAAATACTTTTTTTTTAAAAACACACATGACTTTTATAGAAAATAAAATTTAACTCACATTTAGGCGGTGCTAATACTTTGATGATAGCATATTTATGTCATCTCCTCCACAAATATAAAGCAACACACGAAATAAAATGCACCGTTATATGTTTTCCATAAGTCTTTCCTTGTTACTATTAATCTCATATTGCTTCTTACACCATTACAGTACAACACAAATCAACCTCAATAATTAGTTGATGCCCAGCCACCCCTTCAATTAATTCTAATTGCTAATGTGGAGATAGATATAGCATGTGTATAATGAAACCATAAAGGCAAAGATAGATGAGTTGGTTAGGGTTGATTTGGTGGGAAAAAAAATATGCCATCCGAAAAATTAACCAAAGAAAACATAAGAAAATATGGCATAGTCTACTTAGTGCCATCGTATTTAAAAATAAATGGATGAATGGAACTGATGTAATTAGCAGGAAAAAAAAAACAACATGCAAAGAGTGAAGAAGATTAATTATTAGGCTATGAATTTTCCAATATATATAGTACAAACTAATAACTATGAAGAGAAACGTTTGTTTTGAAGTTAAAGCTAATCGTCAGTTTCTTCTTCAATCATTAGTGCATCTTTGATTGTTATTTAATAAACATTTATTTTATAATAACATTACACAACTAGGATATTTAATAGATTCATATGTATAATTTTATTTTATTTTTGGAAACGATTCATATGTATATATATCTCAAAAAATCTAAATATAAATATGCACAGATATATCAAACTATATGCAACTAATTATTTTATGTTCTATTCTTTTATAGAGGGATATATAAATTTAATACAAACATATATATATATATTTATATATATGTTACTGACCGTACGAAATAATTGATTAAGTGCCAACCAAACAGTTAATAGTATTTACTAATAGATGTAAATAATTCTAATGTTACTAAATGTTCCCCAAATAATTAGCTGTAACATTAGTTTATATAAATGCAAGAAGATTCCTAACACTAAATTAAATAGTGAATAGTGCATGGGAAAAAATATCAATGTGTTATAATAATTTAATATATACTCGAGTCATTAAAATAATAAATATTTACTCCATGCAGTAATAGTTACTCCCACGTTATCAAACAATAAAGAAATGGCTCAATGCAATTATTATTTCCTAGTGGAAAGTGTGTAACTGGTAAAAGTAAATAAGCTACATTTGCAACGTAAAGTTTAAATGCAATAGATCTGTGATGACATAAGATAATCTACTGTATCATAAGTCATATTGCTCTCAATGACAATATAAGAGTTAAATAAAAACATTTATACTTCATATATTTAGAGAATATTAATTAATAGTAATATTAATAATGAGTGTTAACAATATAAACTAAACATTTACAAATCTTTGTTTAAATAAATATGAATTAAAGTGATATAAACAAGTTGTGTCCTTATTGTGTAACTGATCACTACTACGACCGATTATTATTATTATTATTATTATTGACAAATATACCCTTATCGTTTTATGCCATAAAATTCGGGGCGTTACATCGGGCCTTTAGACGTTTTTCTTCAGCCAGATCTAATTCGACCTGTCAATTAGTGACGTTGCTGGCCTCGTCGAAATGCGAGACCCTGATGCTTGGGAGTGTCATTTCTACCGGTGTCATTGCTTCCGAGCCATATGTTAACGAGAACGGGGTCTCCCCCGTTGTTGCCTTTCGAGTTGTCCGCAGAGCCTAGAGGGCTTCTGGCAGGTAGTCCACCCATTTGCCTACCTTATCGTCTAGGCTCTTTTTTAGCACTTTTAATACTTGCTTGTTGGCATTCTCCGCTTGTCCGTTTCCTTGGGGGTAGCATACTGAGGATTGCCAGTGTTTGACATTGTGATCTTTGCAAAAGTCGTCGAACTCATCCCTAAATTGAGGACCGTGGTCGGACACAATAGCTCGCGGTACCCCGAATCGAGTCCAGACTTGGTCCAGTAGGAAATATATGATGTCTCTAGCGCAGATTTTCACAAGCGCCTTTGCCTCAATCCATTTCGTGAAGTAATCCACAGCGACGACTACGTATTCGCACTTCGATCTCCCCTTTTTGAGCGGACCGATGAGGTCGATGGCCCACATGTCGAAAGGCCAAGCATCGGTGACTATGCTCTGTTCCACTGAAGGTAGCCGGGGAATACTGGCGAAGCGTTGGCATTTATCGCAGCTCTTAGCATATCTTTCTGCGTCTTCCGCAAGCTTCGGCCAGTAGTATCCTGCTAACAACACCTTTTGGGTGAGGGTGCGACTAGAGGGGTGACCGCCGCACACTCCCTCGTGTAGCTCTACGAGAATTCCATGTACCTCATCGGGCCGCACACACCGTTGTAGCGGTTTCGAGAATGATCGCCGGTATAAAATTCCGTTTAGTATTGTATACCGTGCTGCCCTCTTCCTTAAGGCCTGAGCCTCTTTGGCGTCTTCTGGTGATATTCCGTTTTCTATATATGCTTTTATTTCATCCGTCCAGGACGGAGTTGATGATTGGATGTCCATAATTTTGGCCCGACAGACGGCGGGCTCCTCCAGATATTCGAACATGACCGCGGGGTTGCTGAACTTATCCTTAGATATAAGTTTGGACAAGTAGTCTGCTCGCTCATTCTGTTCTCGTGGTATGCTCTTGAATTCGAAGTATTTGAAGCTGCTCCGTAGTTTCCTGACAAGGTTGAGGTATTTCTTGAGTATTTCGTCCCTTGCTTCGAACTTGCCGTTGATTTGGCATACTATCACTTGCGAGTCGCAGAACACTTCTAGGCTCTCGACGCTCATAGATTTGGCTAGCTCTAGACCGGCGATGACCGTTTCGTACTCGGCCTGATTGTTGGATGCGGTAAAGTTGAACTGCAAGGTCTTTTCAATCTCTTCGGATGAGCCTGGGTCCAAAAGTATTATCCCAGCTCCACAACCATTTCGGCTCGCGGCCCCGTCGACATATATCTGCCAGCAGAGGGTCGGTCTACTCGGCTCGACCTCTACTGGGGTGTTTGATTTGTCAACGCTTGACGAACTAGGCTGTCCGGTGGGTCCTTCCTCCATGAAGCTCGTTTCAACTATAAAGTCCCCTAGGGCTTGGGCCTTTATAGCCTTTCTGGGCTCGTATCGAATGTCGAATTCCGTCAGCTCTATGGCCTATCGTAGCATTCGACCTGAGAGGTCCGGCTTATGTAGCAACTGCCGTAAGGGACTATTTGTTAGGACCACGATTGTGTGCGAAGAAAAATAAGCCCTGAGTTTTCGGGCGGCGACAACAAGCGAGTAAGCTAACTTTTCTGCATTAAGATAGCGGCTCTCAACGGGACTGAGGGCCTTTGAAACATAAAAAACGGGCTTTTGGAGGGTCCCATCCTCCTTGACAAGAACAGCTGCAACGGCCCGGTCCGAAGCGGCTAGATACAAGACGAGTTCATCCCTTATGCTGGACTGACTAACAGCGGAGGGCTTGCCAGATATTCTTTGACGGCTTAATTTGAAGACCTGAGAGCATTCTTCTGTCCACTCAAAGGTTTTGTTCCCTTTGAGGATCTTAAAGAATGTGAGGCACTTATCTGCGGATCTAGAGACAAATCTTCCCAATGCGATGATTCTTCCGTTTAACCTCTGAACCTCTTTCACACATCTTGGCTCCTCCATATTGGCCAGAGCCTGAATCTTCTCGGGGTTCGCTTCTATCCCCCTTTGAGTTACCATGAAACCTAGGAACTTTTCCGGCTTGTACCCCGAATGTGCATTTTGCGGGGTTGAGCTTCATAGAATCTGCCTTGACATTATCGAAAGTTTCTTGGAGGTCGGCCAGGTGGCCAGCGCTGGAGGATTTGACTACCATGTCGTCGATGTAAGCTTCCATGTTCTTGCCGATTTGGGAGTCGAACACTTTATTAACTATCCTTTGGTACGTCAACCCAACATTTTTCAAACCAAACGGCATCATCTCATAGTAATAAATTCCACCTGTGGCTCGGAAAGCTGTCAACTCTTTCTCCCTATCGGACATCATTACTTGGTGGTACCCTGAGTACGCGTCCAAGAAACTCAACATTTTGAAACCGGCTATTCGGTCGACCATCCTGTCGATTCTGGGTAGCTCATAAGGATCTTTAGGATAAGCCTTGTTCAGGTCAGTAAAATCGACGCACATGCGCCATTTTCCATTATGTTTCTTGACCATGACCACATTGGCCAGCCAGGTTGGATGCTGAAGTTCCCTGATGATTCCAGCCTCAATTAGCTTATTCACCTCTACTTTAATGGCATCCTCTTTCTCTTTGGAGAACTGCCGGGCTTTTTGCTGAATGGGTTTGAAGTTAGGATTCACATTCAGGTGATGCAGCGCTATTTCGGGCTCCACGCCCCTCATGTCCGTCACTACCCAGGCGAATGCGTCCAAGTTTTCTTTCAATATCAGGACCAACTTTTCTCTTTCTTTCTCATCCATCTGCGCGCCCACCTTTATCTTTTGACCAGGATACTTTTTGTTAACGATTACTTCGACCAACTCGTCTTCAGCGGTGAAGTCTGACTCGTCCCTGACCTGAAGGGTGTCGCAGATGACCGTCTTGGGTTCGGTGGAGGTGTCTTCCTCAGCCGGGCGTGGCTCGTTTCGAGCTTTCATCGTCTCGATAGTATCAATGCGGATCCTTCTCGAGGCTGATTCAGACACCTCCCCTTGGGGCCTTTTGCCCATTCCCCTGGTAGGATAATCGTTTCGATTTGTTGTCACATGATTCAGCAGAGTTTGTGGCCTGCTGACGGTCATCCCGATCCCTTCGTCGGTGTAGAATTTCGTCCTCTGATGGGGAATCGAAACAGTCATTTGAAATTTTCGCTGAGAGGGGACTCCGAGGATTTCCGTACAGTGGGAATGTAGATCGACCACCAAAAAGTTGATTTTCTCTTTGCGGTATGGTGGGTGATCGCCGACCTCTACCTCCAAATCAATGACGCCTAAGACGGATACTTTATCGTTGGAAAATCCTTCTAGCATTCCCAAATAAGGTTTTAGTTTGGATATGCCGATTTTGAGCTGTTTCAACGTTTCCAAGTAGATGATGTCGCGTGCGGCTCCGGTGTCCAGGAGTACCCGATTGACCCCAAAATCGTTGATTCCGACTTGTATCACTAGTGGCAATTCCATCGCCCCCGGTGGGCCCGCTAGCTCACTCTTGGTGAACGTTATCGCATGTTCGTTTGGAGCTAGAACGACTGGTTTCTCTCTACCCTTGACATTGATCGCATTAATTTGACTTTTAATAAGGTGGTTACTGGGGAACTCCTCTATGATTACCTTGATCTCATTTCGGTATCTTCGAGGCCCCCTATCATCTTTGACTCCGCCCCCATTTTTCTTGTATTTATCTAATTCCCCGTTTCTTATCATTTTGTCGATGATCCTTCTCAGGGTAAAGCATTCGTCGGTAAAGTGGCCGTTGAAGAAATACAACTTAAAGATTGATTTGAGTCCGGTTGATGACAAAGACAGTGGGAATGAACACATTTTGCAACAAAATCCAGCTGGTGAAGGCGAAATTCATAGGTTTTCCTGGCAGACAACACATTGATCAATAGCACAAAGGCTTCCATCACAAAACCATTTGGATTGAAGACCTAAAAAAAAAACTTTACACGCAAACCTTAATAAAACTGGGTAGTCAATAAATTAGGAAAAGAAGAACACACAATCCTAAGATGAAAATGAAATTAACATTAAGATACAACGAAAAGGAAAACAAAACCTTTTTGGTTGACATTTTGTGAATAAATCACTCCAAAACAAAAAAAACAAAAAAAACAAAACAAAACAAAACAAAACAAAACCTGAATCCAAAGCTAAAGGGTTGTGAAAGAATAAGAGAACAGATCATTAAGCATTAAGAAATTTGCAATTTACCTGAACATCAACTTGAATATGATAAACCGTCGATTTCAATAAGCAATGCCAGAGTCATCCATTTTGGCATCGAACCCCAGACCATTGTGTTTGAGCTATTGAAAACATTAATGCAAAAAGATTTTTACCTGAAAATAGAAAACAAATGGGGTTAAAATGCAGGAAAGAAACCACATTGCATTGCAATTAGCACTGTACTAATATCTACCTATTAATAAGAAGGGAATTTCCCTAATATCGTGACACGTGGCAGCCCCTGTGGCTGACACGTGTCACCCAAATATTTTTTTTCCCGTAATTTCGGTTATCTCGTTTCGTTATATCTACCTATACTTGCCACGTGTCTATCTTTGTGTTGTTGTTGTTTCTTTTTTTTTTTAACTTTGCTTCTCCTATATTGTATTTGTTCAGATGTGTTCACGGTTCTCCTATATTGTATTTGTTTAGGTGTGTTTACGGTTCGGTTTTCTCGTTTCGTTATATCTACATATCTATAAAATGAAAGAGCAAGAAGCTCTCTCAATGAGCCACGTCCCCCCCTTTTTTTTTGGTGTGCAAAGTTTGAACAATGCCCCTACTTGCCACGTGTCCATCTTTGTGTTGTTGTTTTTTTTTATTTTTTTATTTTTTAAACTTTGCTTCTCTTATATTTTATTTGTTCATGTGTATTCACGGTACTCCAATATTGTATTTGTTTAGGTGTGTTTACGGTTCGGTTTACTTCGGTCTTAACTATTTTCAAAACAAAAATATGAAATCAAAACCAAACATATCATACACGGTTTAGTTTGGTTTGTCGTTGTTACGGGGTGTTCACGATTCGGTTTACTTCGGTTTTAACTATTTTCACAGCAAAAATATGAAATCAAAACCAACCATATCATACAATGTTTAGTTCAGTTTGGTTTTCGAATTAATCGGACCACGGAGTATTACTAATGCTTGTATTGAAATGTGAAATTAACATACAAAAATAAATGTTATGATCGGAGTATATTTGTAAAAAAAAACATTAAATTACGTGTTGTTTTTTGAATTAGACACTTTTTACGGGACAAATCTTTTTCACATGTAGCCACTTTTTATGTAATGGATATTTTTTTTTCTTTTTTTATTTACCTTGGCTTCTCCTATATTGTATTTGTTTAGGTGTGTTCACGGTTCAATTTACCTCAGTTTTAATTATTTTCAAAACAAAAATATGAAATAAAAAACAACCATATCATACACGGTTTAGTTCGGTATGTCTTTTTTTTTCCCGTGATTTCGGTTATCTCGTTTCGTTATATCTACCTATACTTGCCACGTGTCCATCTTTGTGTTGTTGTTCTTTTTTTTTTACTTTGCTTCTCTTATATTGTATTTGTTCAGGTGTGTTCACGGTTCTCCTATATTGTATTTGTTTAGGTGTGTTTACGGTTCGGTTTTCTCGTTTCGTTATATCTACATATCTATAAATTGAAAGAACAAGAAGCTCTGTCAATGAGCCACATCCCCCATGTTGGTCCCTTGGAAAGGCTAACACAAGTTTAGAGGGGGGGTGAATAAACTTGTCACCAAAAACTAATCCTGAGCTGGAAAAGTCCCAGGAACTGAGTTTCTCTGAAACTTAAACTGATCTTCAGTTTTGTTCCTGTCCCTTAACTTGTGCGGAGTTCAGTTAGCTCAACTGAATATAAGTTATTACTGACTTATATTTAGTCTCGTTAACTGGCAGCGGATAAAACTAGCCTTTAATGCAATAGATGTGTAAATAGAAAACTAGACCTTCTATGTATCAGTTCTGTGCTGACTCAGTGTCTGGTGTTTGCTGAGTGATAATGCAATAAATAAAACAAACACAAATGCATAAAGTAAATCAACACATGATTTGTTTATGGAAGTTCCGGGTGGTGTAATCCCGTACGTCTCCCCTTCTCCTGTGGTGTAGGAGGTATCACTAGAATAATGAGATAAACGTTACAGAATCCTAGCACTATGACAGTCCTTCACGACACCCTAGTTTCACTGTCTACACAAAATGAAGAAAGGTGAGATTGCTCCCTTCACTCTGCACACTGATCCTTCGGAGGTGGAATGACTCATTCACCAGCTCACCACTGACATACACACTCCGCAGACTGCACCAACTGCTGTAGCAACACCGTATGCACAGCCACCCCTTTTTACAAAGGTTAGGTTTAGAATTAATCACAAGATTAATTCAGTGAGCTATCTGATTCTTCTGGATATGGCGTTGTAGCTCCAAGATGCCTTCTTTCCCCCTTAATGGGTTACAAGATCTTTCTTTGAAGTCGTCAAGGCAATTCCGTTGGCTTCCCCTTTTTCTAGATAAATATAATCTGATTTTGTGGATCTGGATTTGGATCTTTGAATATATGCTTGTAAAGCTCTTTTTCTGATCCTCCTCTCTTCTCTCTGTTTCTTTGAGTGATTCTCTTGTGTATTTATAGGGGTGATGTAACGGTCACTAGCTCTTGTAGCCGTTGCACTTGTCATTTAGCCAACGTTCATATGTACGATCTTTTGTCGTATTGTTAGTTTAAATTCAATCAAGGCCTTAACTCAGTTTTCTACTCTTCTTCAAAACTGAGTACCTTGTTTACTTAATATCTGACTTCAATTGACTAGGTCAGAGTACACCATTTAGTTTCTTCTTTCCTGGTAACTGATAATCTTTGTCCTTAAGATTATTCAGTTTTACATGATCTATAACTCAGTTTCAAGTCACCACAGACATGCCTGAAACCTGACTTATAGTCACGACTTAATCAGCTTCTAACTGAGTTTGCCACCTCAGTTCTTCAATCTTCAACAACTGAGTCTGTGTCCCTCTGTTTTTCAGTCTTCTAGATAAGCCAACTGAGTCTGTGTCCCTCAGCATTAATAGTAATAGAACTCTGCGCAAAGTTCGAACTTATCTTCTTCAGTTTTGTCATAAATAAGTTTGAACCCTCAGTTCTTCAAGTGCATATTCAGTTTTCTTGCTATAACTCAGTTTTCTTGTTGTGGCTCAGCTGTTCGCCTAGTTCCTATTCTATTACAAGGCTTGTCTAAAACAACCTATACAAGGTTCAGACTCTAGATAGAACTTATACATTTATCTCTAGACCATTTCTTGCTTCTTCTTTTATTATGCACTTTAACAGTTAGTTACGACTTCATCATCATGTGGGTTATAAGTGATTTGTCTAATTTCGTGACGAATCATCATCAAAACATAAATAATATTTCCAACAATTTCCCCCTTTTTGATGATGTATCATAACCCTCCCTAAAAGCAATAATAAAGGAATAGTGCAAGAAATCATAACTAAATAAGATAGCAAACTAGAACAGCCAAGTTCATTACAAGATCCAAAATGAAACAAACTGAGTTAAAAAAAACTGAATAGATTACATCTTTTCTTTTTCGAAAGCCAACAATTTTTCACCAACAAAGATACTCCTTTTTGTCTCTAGAGATCTTCTTGCTTTTCCTTCTTCTTCAGTTTCACCAACTCTAGGCTTGATCTCTAAATATTCATTTAGCAAATGATTTGCTTCTTCATTGTTGCCAGCTTTAGAATTTGCCAAGATCTCTTTAATTTCTTCACTCATTACCTTCTCTTCTTCCTCTGAGATAAGACTAGATTTCTTTTCAGCTTTTCTTTCTGGTTCCTTTTCATCTTCCCTTTCTGGTTCAGCTTCCCCCTTAGTTCTTGTCCAACTATCTTTTATAGCTCTTAGATTTTCCTTCAATCTGATACAAATTGCAAGTTTCTTTCTGATGCTCAGCACAACTTGAACTGGGTTTTCCTCATCTTCTTCAGACCTTGTATCTGTGAAGGTCTCTTCTTTGACCAATTCTTCGATCAGAATGTCAATCGCTCCTTCATTCTTTTGAATAGACAGAAGATCAATGGTATGTAGATCAATGTCTATTTGTTCATCTTGTTCTTTGATCAACCGTTTGGCATAGATTTCTTCAGCTGTTTCAGCTTCCTTAACTTCATCACCAACTTTATCATTATCTTCCCCCTTGTTTGAAGATAAGCGATAGCAATCTTCAAATAATCTACGAAGGGTGATGAGGTTAGAGTATTCAAATAGACCTGAGAAATGTGATCTTCCAATGAAATCATGTAGGTCGAAAAGCTTCTGCTGTAGGGTGTGCATTACGTACTCAATGATTTCTTCCACATATTTCCTTCTTTCAGCTTCAGTTTCTTGATGCTGAGATTCTTCAGTTGTCAATTTGCTTGTTGATGCCTCAGGGGCCTGAGATGAGGTGCTGGCCTCAGGATAATAAAAATGATCATCAGGAACTATCAGTTCCTTTTCATACTCAGCCTGGCAGAATTCTGCATCTTCCACGGCTTCTCTTTTATCTTCAGTGTATTCCCCATACATGGTAGTGGGAAATTCACTTCCTTCATATTCTTCATCAGTTTCAGTTTCTTCAGATTCTTCAATCTCTCTTTCAGTTTCTTCTTCCATTTCTACATCATCTTCAGTTTCATCTGCCTTGCTTCCTTCGTTTTCTTCACTTCCTTCTGATTCTTCATCAGTTTCAACATCACTTTCATCATCAATATTAATTGCCACTTCAGGTTCGGTTTTCTTCGTCTGAAGTTTGTTCCACAACCTTTTCTGTCTTCTTACAGTTCTATCATCCAGTTTTATGATCTCGCTTGAACTGGAGTCAGAAATATCACTTTCTTCCTCAATGATTTTCCTTTTCCCAGCTTTGGTGGGCACAGATTCTTGTTTGACTACGGATGGAGTTGATTTGGAGATAGAGTGGTGATCTAGTATTCTTTGGACTAGATAGGTGTAGCCCTTTTTCAGTGGAAACTTCTCTCCACTGTCCTTTATTTCTTTGATTCTTTCTTTCTCTTCTGAAATTTGCTTCATCAACTGATTGAGAATAAATTTGTTCCAATCCAATTTCTCTCCAAACCAAATAGCATAAATCATCTTCATTTTATCAGTTGAGAGAGTATAGAAATTTCGAACGTGACCAATGACGTTTCTGGTAAGAAGTATTGTCAAGGCTGCGAATTCTTTCTTTTGTTGATAGATGGAGCCAATGAAGTTCTTCTCCTTCTTGTTGATTGCAGTGACATTCCAAAGTTTGCTCTTTTCTTTATTTCCAAATGTGAAAGATTAAGATCCTCCCATTATGTCTAGGCCAAAGATAAGTGATAGCAGATGTTCATCAACAGTAAAGCTTTTCTCTTGCACAGTCGTTTTGAAGCTTTTTCCATTGTTGATGATTTCGGCATTCCTGTAGAAATCTCTGATGCCATCTGGACACAAAGTAGTGACCTTTGTATCAATCAAATTCTCCAATCCTCGAATCTTTTTGATCTTCTTTGTAATTTGGATTGAAAGAGTGGAGTTTGAGAATTTTTGACAGAATTTGTCCAGGCTGGTTGTGATTCCATCGTCAATGTTGTATTGCTCCATTGATTTTTGAGTTAGGGATCCTTGAATGCTTGATTTTGGGTGAGCAGGATTTTGTCCAGATTTTGCAATCGTTTTCAAATGAGAGTCGTGTCACAATCAATGAGATTATGTAGGGATGTACATCTACTTTTTCTCCCAGATTGACACGTAGCTTTGAGTGATTTGCTATGTCAGTCCAATCGTCAGATGGTAGCTGGAAAGTTTTTACTTCTTTTGACCAATTTGTCCTTCATCAGCCTTTGCCTTCTCAGTTTTGAATACAAGTCAGTTTTTCTGAGAATTTTGTAATGTGAACTGACTTTTCCTGCAAAACAGTTTAAGTTTTCTTTGGTACCCATACCTTTTTGGGTCCGGTGAAGTTAGTTACTGAAACATTACTTTCAGTTTCTTTGTTGAGAGAATTCAACATTCTCAACTCTTTTCTGGATAAACCATTATGCTCAATCTTAGTTGATTTCACAAGGATTCTTTTAGATTTAACATTTTTAGTTTCCTTGTGTAATCCACTAGATCTTCCAGTATCTTGATTTCTAAAGTTTATGCTTTTTGAAGCCTCAAGACTGGGTAGGGGTGGGGGATTATCATTGCTTTTGTCAAATTTAATAGACATTAATCTGTCAGCTAGATTTGACACCTCAGTTTCAAGAAACTCATTCCTATCTTTTGCTTTGTCAAGTTCTCTGTCTTTTAATTTTAGTTCCAACGTAAGTTTTTCAGTTAACTTGACAAGATCAAAGTTTTTCAGACTGAGTTCAGCGAATGATAACTGATTTGAAGAATGTACATTTCCTTGATGATTTGATGCAGTTTTGGGATTCGAATGTACACTCTTTTGTTGCTGTGATGAATCTTCTATGTCAACAACCACTTGTAACTCCTTTCCTTCTTCTTTTGAGAGGTCTCTTAGTGATGGAACTCCTCTGGATTCGTTAATATGAATATTGAAGTTTGTATCCACATCATCACTGAGTTGAGGTTCTGGATTTGTATATAAATCTGTCGCACTGAACCTTTCGATCATATGATCCTGAAAATCAGATATATTTTGCAAGCAATTAGTCAGGGGGTGAATAAGCCAACTTCTAGTTCTGGAAGTAGACATTGAAACTAAGTGAACTGATACAGTGAGAGGTGTTCAACAACTGGTTTAAAAAGGTATTCTTGGATCTTTTTTCAAATCAAAGAACCGCTCTGATACCAATTGTTGGTCCCTTGGAAAGGCTAACACAAGTTTAGAGGGGGGGTGAATAAACTTGTCACCAAAAACTAATCCTGAGCTGGAAAAGTCCCAGGAACTGAGTTTCTCTGAAACTTAAACTGATCTTCAGTTTTGTTCATGTCCCTTAACTTGTGCGGAGTTCAGTTAGCTCAACTAAATATAAGTTATTACTGAATTATATTTAGTCTCGTTAACTGGCAGCGGATAAAACTAGCCTTTAATGCAATAGATGTGTAAATAGAAAACTAGACCTTCTATGTATCAGTTCTGTGCTGACTCAGTGTCTGGTGTTTACTGAGTGATAATGCAATAAATAAAACAAACACATATGCATAAAGTAAATTAACACATGATTTGTTTATGGAAGTTCCGGGTGGTGTAATCTCATACGTCTCCCCTTCTCCTGTGGTGTAGGAGGTATCACTAGAATAATGAGATAAACGTTACAAAATCCTAGCACTGTGACAGTCCTTCACGACACCCTAGTTTCACTGTCTACACAAAATGAAGAAAGGTGAGATTGCTCCCTTCACTCTGCACACTGATCCTTCGGAGGTGGAATGACTCCTTCACCAGCTCACCACTGACATACACACTCCGCAGACTGCACCAACTGCTGTAGCAACACCGTATGAGAAAAGGTAGAATTGCTTTTCTCAAACTATGCACAGCCACCCCTTTTTACAAAGGTTAGGTTTAGAATTAATCACAAGATTAATTCAGTGAGCTATCTGATTCTTCTGGATATGGCGTTGTAGCTCCAAGATGCCTTCTTTCCCCCTTAATGGGTTACAGGATCTTTCTTTGAAGTCATCAAGGCAATTCCGTTGGCTTCCCCTTTTTCTAGATAAATATAATCTGATTTTGTGGATCTGGATTTGGATCTTTGAATATATGCTAGTAAAGCTCTTTTTCTGATCCTCCTCTCTTCTCTCTGTTTCTTTGAGTGATTCTCTTGTGTATTTATAGGGGTGATGTAACGGTCACTAGCTCTTGTAGCCGTTGCACTTGTCATTTAGCCAACGTTCATATGTACGATCTTTTGTGGTATTGTTAGATTAAATTCAATCAAGGCCTTAACTCAGTTTTCTACTCTTCTTCAAAACTGAGTACCTTGTTTACTTAATATCTGACTTCAATTGACTAGGTCAGAGTACACCATTTAGTTTCTTCTTTCCTGGTAACTGATAATCTTTGTCCTTAAGATTATTCAGTTTTACATGATCTATAACTCAGTTTCAAGTCACCACAGACATGCCTGAAACCTGACTTATAGTCACGACTTAATCACCTTCTAACTGAGTTTGCCACCTCAGTTCTTCAATCTTCAACAACTGAGTCTGTGTCCCTCAGTTTTTCAGTCTTCTAGATAAGTCAACTGAGTCTGTGTCCCTCAGCGAACTTATCTTCTTCAGTTTTGTCATAACTAAGTTTGAACCCTCAGTTCTTCAAGTGCATATTCAGTTTTCTTGCTATAACTCAGTTTTCTTGTTGTGACTCAGCTGTTCGCCTAGTTCCTATTCTATTACAAGGCTTGTCTGAAACAACCTATACAAGGTTCAGACTCTAGATAGAACTTATACATTTATCTCTAGACCATTTCTTGCTTCTTCTTTTATTATGCACTATAACAGTTAGTTACGACTTCATCATCATGTGGGTTATAAGTGATTTGTCTAATTTCGTGATGAATCATCATCAAAACATAAATAATATTTCCAACACCCCCATTTTTTTTTGGTGTGCAAAGTTTGAACAATGCCCCTTCTTGCCACGTGTCCATCTTTGTGTTGTTGTTTTTTTATTTTTATTTTTTTTAAGACTTTGCTTCTCTTATATTGTATTTGTTCAGGTGTGTTCACGGTTCTCCTATATTGTATTTGTTTAGGTGTGTTTACGGTTCGGTTTACTTCGGTCTTAACTATTTTCAAAACAAAAATATGAAATCAAAACCAAACATATCATACACGGTTTAGTTCAGTTTGTCGTTGTTACGGGGTGTTCACGATTCGGTTTACTTCGGTCTTAACTATTTTCACAACAAAAATATGAAATCAAAGCCAACCATATCATACAATGTTTAGTTCGGTTTGGTTTTCAAATTAATCGGACCACGTAGTATTACTAATGCTTGTATTGGAATGTGAAATTAACATACAACAATAAATGTTATGATCGGAGTATATTTGTAAAAAACATTAAATTACGTGTTGTTTTTTGAAATAGACACTTTTTACGGGACAAATCTTTTTCATATGTAGCCACTTTTTATGTAATGGATAATTTTTTTCATTTTTTTTATTTACCTTGGCTTCTCCTATGTTGTATTTGTTTAGGTGTGTTCACGGTTCGATTTACCTCGGTTTTAATTATTTTCAAAACAAAAATATGAAATAAAAAACAACCATATCATACACGGTTTAGTTCGGTATGTCTTTGTTACGGGGTGTTCACTGTTCCTTTTACTTTGGTTTTAACTATTTTCACAACAAAAATATGAAATCAAAACCCACCATATCGTACATTTTTTTGTTCGATTCGGTCTTTGAATTAATCGGACCACGTATTATTACTAATGCTTGTATTGGAATATGAAATTAACGTACAACAATAAATATTATGTTTATAGTATAATTGGAAAAAAAATTAAATTACATGTTGCATTTTAAAATAGACACTTTTATGTCATGGATGTAGTATATCATCAATCTAAAAACCTAAATATAAAAAGGAAAGGGGAAGTTAAGGAGGATAGGCCACGTCGGTCTTTTTGGCTGAAAATTGACCTCCCACACGTCCCTAACAAGGAATTAAAATAATTATTAAATAAAAACAATATCCTACTACTAATAAGAAGTGTGTTCAAATTATTCACCATCAACCCCCGTCGCCCTTTTTGTTTTGCAGCACCAAAATAAGTTGCTACCTGGGAGTGACAGTTGTCCTCAATAATAAGAAGTGTTTTCAAATAAGAAGTGTTTTCAAATTATTCAGCCATCAACCCACGTCGCCATTTTTGTTTTGCTGCACCAAAATAAGTTTCTTCCTGGGAGTGACAGTTGTCCTCAATAATAAGAAGTGTGTTCAAATTATTCACCATCAACCCACGTCGCCTTTTTTGTTTTGCTGCCCTTTTTGTTCAAATTATTCAGAAGAGAAAAACATTTGTGTTGTGCTTTTGTGCCATGCCAAGCATCCCCTATGGTATATATTAAGTTTCCGTAGTTCTAAGTAATCAAAGCATTTACATATTATAGCCATTAGTCGTTATTCTATTGACGATTAATGGTTTTAGCTAATATGTAACCATGCTTTTTTGTTCATTGTAAAATAGTTGTACTTCTCTCTACGCTTTTCCGGGAAAATTTATCATTTTGGATGTAATAGTTTGCTTCTATTGTAACCCATCATTGGCACTCATGGTTTTATTATGTATTTATAGTATGGTTTTATTATGTATTTATGGTTACTATTGCGCTACTACTGCTTAAGTTTATTCATATGTTTTAATCCATTGTTCATCTATTTCTTTAGTGTCTGCTAGACATACCAAACCATTATTCATGTACCTCCTGAGTGTCTTTCAGAAATAGCAAAGCATTGTATTTACATATCATACATCTACACTTTTGTTAGGAATATAATCAAACACACCATCTAGCTCGGTATCCAACTGTACGGGGCATGTCGTGCCTTGCACGACATACCTTGCTACACTAGTTTAAAAGATAAAACCTCAACAAAGAACGCCAAGAACTTCAAATAGGTATGAAGCTCTATCATATTACCTGTGAAACGTAAAAGAAACAAATTATCAACAACAAAAAATATCATGGATTCGAATGAGGAAAGAAATGCCACTGTTGTATTAACAAAACAAATTTCTTCCGAATAACAACCGAAGGAAGAGAAAGGGAAGAAGGAATTCATTTTTTTCTTTTCTCTCTTCTTTACCTGATGAATAATGTGAACGGTGATGATGTAAAACATATTTGGTTTCTAAATGAACCAGATTTGGTGTGAGGAGATAGATTTCTTTGGTGATTAAGCCCTTGACAAGCCAAATACATCCTTCATGTCTAGTCGGTTGTACCTAGACGAAATCCGACCCTCCATCTCTGTTGGCCACTTGCATGAGACATCTGATTGAGAAGGGTAGAGGACAGGTTAGTCCGCCGAAGACCGTACGGCAGCATCACAGCCACAAGCCTGCATCAGAATAACAAGAGCAGCAATGATGGCGACGAAGAAAACGTTTCCCAAATGACCTTTCCTTTTCTTTTTTCTTTTTTCTTTTTATCCCTTTTTTTTGCTCAAATAATTCAAAGATCGAATTTCGTCTAGGTAACACTAATGCTTTTGTTGTGGGTAAAACATGCTTTACAAAAGAAGTGGGCCGAAATTCTCTGATGGGCCTACAGTTTCTACAACAAACGAGTAGAGAGGAGCATATCTGGTGAAAAATTCCGCTGATGAACACGTCTCCAAAAACTTTCCTTTCTTATTTGTGTAGATAGAATAGAAATTGGGTATGTACTACTTTTTTTTCATTTTTTTATTAATGCCCGTATTACAATGTTTGATGTGTAAAAAATTATGGTGGGTTCCATTGGCACACGTCAAATTATTTTTGGCACTCATTTACTTTCGGCAACACAAAAAATTACTTCGGCACCACACTGTTTTAAAAAAGACGAACGTCATCCCCACTGGTGTTCCTCCTTGAACACCAACGTCAGTGACACCAGTGGGGATGACGTTTTGTTCAGCAGAAAAAATATTCAAATAATGGGTGCCAAAAGTAATTTGGTGTGTGCTAATAGAACCCACCAAAATTATTTGTTGGTAACCTTACTCTACTACATTTTTTATTTGTTTTTTTTATTCTTAAAGAGTAGTAGGTTTTTTATGTGTTATATATTGTTTTGTTTTTCCAAAAAGTGTTCTATATTGTTTTTTTGAGTGGAGTGTTATATATTGTTGTATGTTGTTACATTACCAGTCATCTGAACATCGAAAAAAAAAAACAATTACATCTACATACACATTTTTAAGTAAAACAAAAAAACAAAAAAAAAACACTTTGATATTTATGTTATTTAGACAAAACTAATAACACAAATTTTTTCTTCAAAAAAAAAAAAAAAACAGAAAAAAACACAAATTTTATGAAAACTATCTCAAGCTAGCAACGATGATTAATTACCACTCACACCTAGGGGTGTTTGTTTAACCCAATAAGTACGTATTCCAAACCAATAAGTGGTAGTTATGATAAGTGGTGTTTGAATTTTAGTACAAAGTTTTCAGCACTCATGATACCACTTATCACTGAAAATAAACTATCTGACGTGTTCCTAACATCACGCTAGATAGTTTGCACCAGTATCTGTTGCACTCTATGTAGTAAACTGGGCACAATCTGATTACATTGACTAGAAAACGAATAAGCAAAATTACAACAAAACGAAATTACAACAGAACAACTTACAGTTTGTTTTGAAACAGATTAAAAGTAGAAGGAAAACGAGCCGTGTGTTTAACACACTTTCCTTAAGACTAATTCGTCCCCTCACCGTCGAGTGCTTGAGTTTCAATGGAACGTTAGTCTCCCAGGATAGAACGGTTAACAGGGACAGGTTGCACCATACCTTCCTTGTTTTAAGAACTATGTTGCTTGAACTCTCTATTTTCATAAGAAGGGTAGAAGGAAAAGAATTTATGCTGTATTTCGATTATGTTTCTGTCTGTCTTTCTGATGAAGCAAAATACAGCAGTATAAATAGGCTCTAGTAGAGGAGAGTAGCAAAACCGATGGAATATGGAATGAACAGCCTCAGTTCGAATTGATTGTCATTAGTATCAACATTATGTTAGAAGTGGAAAAGCCAAGCCTCAGCTTTTATGGTTGGACAGGAACAGTCCCAGCAGCAGCAGCATTCAAGATTCAGTAATGAAAATCTTATAAAATTAAAGATTTTATAAGATCTTACGCAGACACGCGGGCATGCACAAGCCCAAGGGTAAATCCGAATTGGATTTGCACCCCCCCCCTGCGCGCGCGAGATTGTGTATAATGTTGGTTTCTTATTCCAACTACACTAAAACAACATCATATAAATATTGACTATTTTCCCTTCTTTCAACCAATGTGGGAGAAATAACTTCTTCCCATTTTTCCTTCCCATAACACTTTCCATTCACACACTTAAGCCCAATAGGCCCAATATGACATATCCTTTAAAATATTCCATTTTAGCCGTCAATTTTCCAACAATCCCCCACATGAATGGAAATTATGTAAAACCCTAGCAAAGGCTCTAAGAATGACATAGAGAGTTCAGCGGTAGATGAATGCATAGGATAGGTAGGTGTGACCCTTTGAACCTTCCCTTGATAAGATATGTTTACTTTACTAGCTGATTAGTAGACGCGATGTCCTTGAACTATTCTGCTGTTGATGTAACCGATGTCATATTTACCACAATGCATCTACCTAGCAACATTTAGTTCTTGCGGTTATGTCCATTTTCGCCGTGGACATCTGCCTGGTTCTGCAAGAGTTTCTAAGAATTTCACCCTCACAATTCCCTTTGAAGCGGCCCCTCTTCTCTCTCACATAGGTGATTCTGTAATTTAGAATTTCTCAAAATATTCTTCTTACACAAATCATTAAAAGCTCGTCTGTGAGCTTATCCTCGTTCAATCTCACTGTTTCTTCATCTTAGGAATGAGCTTGAGGGTTACCCCCTACAGTGACTTTACTTCGGCAATTAGGTTTTCCCATTGAACCAAGATCTTGGGATCTCCAATCTACAAGGTTGGGTTTTCCTTCACAAAAGTTTTATTCTATGGGCTTTAGTCCCATTCCTCTTGATGATTTAGCAACTACCTCTCTATTTAACCCTTTGGTTAGTGGATCCGCAAGATTATCCTCTGACTTAACATAGTCTAAGGTAATCGTACCAGTTGAGAGTAGTTGTCTAATGGAATTATGTCTTCGGCGTATGTGCCTAGACTTACCATTATACATTATATTCTGTGCTCTTCCAATCGCTGATTGACTGTCACAGTGAATACATATTCCTGGCACTGGCTTCGGCCATTGAGGAATATCCTCTAGGAATTGATGCAACCATTTTGCCTCTTCACCACATTTATCCAAGGCTACAAACTCAGATTCCATTGTGGATCTGGTTATCACGGTTTGTTTGGAAGATTTCCAAGACACGGCTCCACCGCCTAACGTGAATACAAAGCCACTTGTGGATTTTGAATCCTTTGAATCTGAAATCCAATTTGCATCAGTATATCCTTCTATTACAATTGGTTCTCTTGTATAGTGAAGGCCATACTTACGAGTATATCTTAAGTATCTCAGTAACCTCACTATAGCTTTCCAATGTTCATGACTCGGATTACTAGTATATCTACTTAGCTTGCCAACAGCGTAAGCGATATCCGGTCTAGTACAACTCATTAAGTACATTAGACTTCCAATGATCCTTGCGTACTCTAATTGAGATACACCCTCACCTTTATTTTTTTGAACAAAGGTTGACTTTGATCTATTGGAGTTCTAGCTTCATTTGAGTCATCTTTATTGAATTTTTCCAGGATTTTATCAATATAATTAGATTGACTCAAAATGAGACCATTAGAATTTCTTGTAATTATAATTCCCAATATCATCTCTGCTAAACCCATATCTTTCATTTCAAATCTGCTGTTTAACATATCTTTGATAGATTTGATCATCTTATCATTACTACCAACTATCAGCATGTCATCCACATAAAGACATAAGATGACATAGCCATCTTTTGTTTCTTTCATGTAAATACATTTATCACATTCATTGGTTTTGAACCCTTTTTCAAGCATAACATGATCAAACTTTTGATGCCATTGTTTTGGTGCTTGTTTTAAGCCATATAATGACTTAACCAATTTACACACTTTCTTATCTTGTCCTGGACTAGAAAAAACCCTCAGGTTGTTCCATGTAGATTTCTTCATCTAAATCTCCATTTAAGAAAGCTGTTTTTACATCCATCTGGTGTACTTGTACATTACGCAAAGCGGCTATAGCAAGTACCATCCTAATGGATGTTATTCTCGTTACTGGAGAATATGTATCAAAATAGTCAAGACCTTCTTTTTGACTGTAACCTTTGTTTACTAGTCTGGCCTTATATTTATCAATAGATCCATCAGGTTTCATTTTCCTATTAAAGATCCATTTTGATCCTAGTGGCTTACATCCTGGAGGTAGATCAACTAACTCCCAAGTATGATTTTGCAATATAGAGTCTATTTCACTATTTATTGCTTCTTTCCACATTGGACCTTCAGAAGAAGTTGTCGCTTCTTTAAAGCTTTGAGGATCTGTCTCTATCATATAAGTGATAAAATCTTCACCAAAAGATTTTTCAGTCCTCGACCTTTTGCTTCTTCTTGGCTCAACCTCAGTTGGCTCTTTTCCATTTACTTGTTCAGAAGGGTGATCCTGAACATGAACACGCTTTAATGAACTAGGTTCATTTGTTTTAGCCGGAAATACATTCTCAAAGAATGATGCATTTCTCGATTCCATTATCGTATTTTTATGTATTTCAGGATTATCTGACTTGTACACAAGAAATCGATAAGCACTACTGTTGTGTGCATATCCAATGAATATACAATCAACAGTTTTTGATCCTATCTTTACTACTTTGGGTGTAGGTACAAGCACTTTTGCAAGGCACCTCCACATTCGCAAGTATTTGTAGGATGGAGGTTTACCCTTCCATAGTTCATAAGGAGTTTTCTCTTGTTTCTTTCGGGGTATCTTATTCAAAAGATAATTGCTAGATAGGATAACTTCTCCCCCCACAAGTTTTGAGACACTCTTGAACTTAACAACGTAGCATTCATCAGCTCTTTAAGAGTTGAGTTCTTGCGTTCAGCAATACCCTTTGACTGGTGTGTGTATGGTGTAGTTGTTTGATGAATGATGCCGGCGCCTCAGCAAGACTCATGAAACAGTACATCATATCCACCACCACAGTCACTACGGATAGTTAAATCCGTATGCTAAGTTGTTTCCCACCTTCGTTCTTCAAACATTTAAAAGCATCAGAGCCTCATTATCTTCAATGTCATTAAACGGTTTATAGAATATCAATATTCTACTTATTATCTAGGTTTAGTTAAAACCTTTACATTCATTTTAATAGTCATCAACACCACTATTAAATCCCGTTAACTATGACAATAAAACGGTTTTCAATAATTATTACTGCAACGGTTCATATTCCACTTACCGGTCATCCGGTAACAATTCAGTTCAACACGATTTGTATTCCACAAGATACAACCATAAAATTTTAATTATTTAAAAATTATCATGAGGATTTAGATCAAACCCGATTTAATTCACACAAATAATCATACGGTTGCACACACGTTATTTACAATGATGCACCTCAATGATAGTTGTAAATACATAAACTCAACAATTCCTCCGTTATTTGGTTCGAACACGACGATACCGACATAATAAAATTTGCATTATAGACAATCTCCTCAGACTACCGATATAATTTTAAAGCAAATTCATTTTACTTCATAACATGTATAAAAATTTTGGACAAATAATAAAGTATTGCGTTACTAATAAATTCGTTATAGAATATTAAAAGTCACAACACTTTAATTATAATAACCATTAATAAATCATATGCTATCTCATATGATTACATGTATAGATCCAATGACCACAAAATGGACTACATCCATTAATATACATACAATTAAATTTCTCGAAGAAATTTAATAATATTTTATTATTCCGTGAGTATCAGATAAAATCACTCAACGAAATATGTGAGTATTAACACTCCACGTCTTATGTCACAAAAATAATGTTGTGTCATAACAGATTATAACACTATAATCAAATAAAGAATTATAATTAAATAATTCTCAATCGAATAATTATTTCCTTCCTGAAATAATAACAACAAAACACATTTACACAAAATGATTTTGAGTCCACAAAATTTTTCCTCAGAAAATATATCACATGCGTCACAAAAAACACAATTATATATATATATATATATATATGTATGTATAAATTTTGATCATCTTCATGTGATCATGAATTTTTTATGTTGATAATATTTACTCATAAATAATATCATAAAATATGCTCAATATGTTAAATGAATTGACAAACTGATTATAAAATGTTTCTTGAGTATCTATTATGACTACTCCTAGAACCAGTTTGTTTTCATTACAACTCGATTTGTTTTCTTCAAGAATAGAAAGCTGAACCATTTAATCTCGTTTCGTTTTCTTCAAGAACGGAAACTTCAATGAGATTATTTTATCATCACAAACCGATTCGGTTTAAAGCCGATTCGTTTTTGACTCGTAATGGTTGTCATATCTGAAATTTAACACAAACAAAATTTCTTTCAATATTGTATAGAACGTTCGTGAACCGAACTATACTAATTAAAACAATCTCAAAATTGTTTATGTTAAATTTCTTTCAATAATATATAAAACGATCTCGAAATTGTTTATATTATATAAAAACAATCTCGAACTTGTTTCTATCCTGATTCTTGAACAAATCGTTTGAGAATCCTGTATGATTACTCAAAATATTCGTGAGTATCTTAGACGATCACTCCACGAAAATTCTGCTCCGTTTATAATTCTGTTTTGAAACAGAAAACGAGCCTTTGATTCGTAAACAACAGTTTACTGTTCGTTTTCAATTCTGTCAATGAACATGAATTATTCTGTCATCGGCTCACCGATACAGAAACACGAATTAGTCTTAAGATTGTTGCACTCTATGTAGTAAACTGGGCACAATCTGATTACATTGACTAGAAAACGAATAAGCAAAATTACAACAAAACGAAATTACAACAGAACAACTTACAGTTTGTTTTGAAATAGATTAAAAGTAGAAGGAAAACAAGCCGTGTGTTTAACACACTTTCCTTAAGACTAATTCGTCCCCTCACCGTCGAGTGCTTGAGCTTCAATGGAACGTTAGTCTCCCAGGATAGAACGGTTAACAGGGACAGGTTGCACCATACCTTCCTTGTTTTAAGAACTATGTTGCTTGAACTCTCTATTTTCATAAGAAGGGTAGAAGGAAAAGAATTTATGCTGTATTTCGATTATGTTTCTGTCTGTCTTTCTGATGAAGCAAAATACAGCAGTATAAATAGGCTCTAGTAGAGGAGAGTAGCAAGACCGATGGAATATGAAATGAACAGCCTCAGTTCGAATTGATTGTCATTAGTGTCAGCATTATGTTAGAAGTGGAAAAGCCAAGCCTCAGCTTTTATGGTTGGACAGGAACAGTCCCAGCAGCAGCAGCATTCAAGATTCAGTAATGAAAATCTTATAAAATCAAAGATTTTATAAGATCTTACGCAGGACACGCGGGCATGCACAAGCCCAAGGGTAAATCCGGATTGGATTTGCACCCCCCCCCCCCCTGCGCGCGCGAGATTGTGTATAATGTTGGTTTCTTATTCCAACTACACTAAAACAACATCATATAAATATTGACTCTTTTCCCTTCTTCCAACCAATGTGGGAGAAATAACTTTTTCCCATTTTTCCTTTCCATAACACTTTCCATTCACACACTTAAGCCCAATAGGCCAAATATGACATATCATTTAAAATATTCCATTTTAGCCATCAATTTTCCAACAGTATCTTCACGTAATCCTAACAAATATTAACCATGTCATTGCTTTTCATTTTAATTTTCTTTAAAAAATTAATTCATTTATTGGTTTCACTCTTGTTTGCCAAATAATTTTTATACATTTTTTTTACTTCTTCTAAAGATTATTTTGCTTAATGCTCTTTTATTCTTGTATTTCATATGATTTTAATGGCAGAAAATAATTGAAAATGTGTTATACGCTTTTCCCCTAGGTTATGGCCCGTTAATTAATTGTAGTATAAATGCACAACAACAAAGAACAAAAGTAGTCTATATATATATATATACAAGAAATTAACAGTCCAAAATGCCACCACCATAGCCAACAGTAAAGGATCAAATAGTGGTAATAATATTCATTATATAAAATCTTCAGCAAACAATATAAACTGGTTTAAAAAATTAAAAAGTAAAACATTCCTTGAACATCGCCTACCAAATAAATTTTCATTTCATAGAAACAACAGTCATGTACCTAAGATAATGAGCATTAAAAGGACTAAGCGGCTTATGCATCAGAAGAAAACATGAGATATGAAGTAACAATATTTCCATTACAGCTATTCGGGTATCAAGCAACAAAACACACTCAAACAGCTTCGAGACAATATGTGTAAGATATTCATTGTATGTAACATTAGAAAAGCCATAGACTCATTTCCTTTTCCATATAGATACTAAAGAAGAGACCAGGAAGCAGCCTCATCAAGCAAGAGCCTAGCTTTCTGCCTCAGGACAAAAAATTGGTTAATACTGCAGGAAAATTTATAGTAAACATAAAAAAAAATCACAAATCTTGTTATCAAGAAAATCAGACCACCAACTGAAGGCAAACTGTGAAAAAAATAGGCTCGGATCTGAGACTATACATGCAACAGAGAAGAAGACCCCGCCATGGCTGCAAACGCCCAGTTGCTCGTAATGCTAGAAGCTCGCAAACAATCTGGGTGTTGCCCCGCCAAGCTACGGGTCGGATATTCTCAATTGCCGGAAACCATCAGCTCAGAAACAAAATGAGAATGAAATATCATCACAGCCTCCTTAGATTACCGATTCCACACCCCATGGCTGCAAAAAAAGAACACCAACCCTAAAAGAAAGGTTAGTGGATCTAGGTTTGCCCAGCCAAGATACGAGTCTAGAAATCTCAATCGAATTTGATTATCGTCGTCATAGCCTTTCAGCGAAGACACCACTATGTAGATAATACATGATCGGTATCAGGCGGTGGTGGAGCGACAGTGGGTAGTGAAGCTGTTAAAAGATGGGCGGTGGTGGAACGATGATATCAGGGAAAACAGTTAGTGGAAGGCTAGACGTGTAGCCTGCACATTGGAGAAAGCAGAGGTATAAACGACAAAATAGAACGACGAAGCGGTAAGATGTAAATATATTAAGTACTTCAAAGGTATGATATATATATATATATATATATATATATATATATATATATATATATATATATATATATATATATATATATATCATGTGAGAGCATGGAAAAAAGTTTCTACTTATATTATTATTATTTTTTTTAAAACAACAACATATTTTTGTTAAATACAATAATATGTATGTATAAAACATTAAAATAAATGATTTTGAAATTTCAGATACGATGTTAATTACCAATTACTCTAATCAATTTCAGCACTTAAACAATTAAGATACTTTTGACTCGTTTGGATTGATGGAATGTTGTAATATTCCGATTTTCGGGAAAGGGCAGACGTGTCATTTTGCGAAAACGAAATATTGGGTTATGTTCCTTTTATTCGGAGTTTAATAATTTGGATATTTATATATGTATATTCGAGATATATATATATATATATATATATATATATATATATAT
Organism: Gentiana dahurica var. dahurica; assembly: GCA_024500145.1. Taxonomy (NCBI): domain Eukaryota; kingdom Viridiplantae; phylum Streptophyta; class Magnoliopsida; order Gentianales; family Gentianaceae; genus Gentiana; species Gentiana dahurica. The sequence goes on from CM044896.1 coordinate 69,474,486, forward strand.
ATATATATATATATATATATATATATATATATATATATAAGGGAAATAAAATCTGATTTATTAAGGGTGATTAAGAAAAATCATGAAAATTAGGTAATTTTGAGATTTTTCCTATTTAAGGAAAAATTAACCTAATCAGTCCCTTAATCTTCTAATCAGATATTTCCACCTTCAAATTGTCTTCCTGCGTGTGTGAGAGAGCATATTAGGGCTGAGGGTTTTGTTCATCGGTTGATAAAGCGATTCTTGACGATTTTCAGATCAGAGTAGAGCGCCGGAATCGTTGTGAAGAGAGCAACGTTTTGATTGCAGAAAGTTGAAGCTTTGATAAGGTATGTGCAAGCCCTAATTCTATTCTTCTTCGGGTTTGATGGATTCAAACTCATCAATTCATAGTTTTTATCGTTTAGAAGCGTGTGGTTGAATCTAATCTAAGTTTGGATTTATCACACATGTTTTCTGCAGAGAAGGGACGGTTTTAGCTGCTGTTTTTATGAGTTTTTTATGTTGGAATAAGCTTGCTAAAGGTAAGAAGCTCTTCCTACAATCTAATTGTGGTTTAAAGTATAGATTAGATCATGTTTTGATGCTTATTGTATCAAGTTTTAAGCTTAGATGATGTTTAAAGATTAGGGATTGTTTAAGATCTTTAAAGTTATGTTTTTCCCCTGTTTTTCTGCTATAATTAGTGTACAAGAGGTTTGGGATCGAGTAGAGATCGTTAAGAGATGGAAATAGGATTTTAGGGTTTTCTGCGTAGGATGCGTACGCATTGCCCATCAATGCGCACGCATTCCTGTTACAGGTTTGGTTAAGGTAGTTGCAGCAGGATCAATGCGTACGCATTCAAGGGAATGTGCACGCATTGTTGGTTCAAAGTCATACATGATGCTTTCTGGTTGAGGGATGCGTACGCATTCATAAGAATGTGCACGCATTGATATAACAGAAAGTTTAGAATAGTTTCTGGTCTTGGGATGCGTACGCATTGAGCACAATGCGCACGCATTGCTTGAGCAGAGAGTTTTCAGCAGTTTTCAGTAGCAGGAATGCGTACGCATTCCAGAGTAATGCGCACGCATTGCCCCAGTTTTCTATATAATGTTGTTTCAAGCTATGTTATAAATTTTAAACCTTAATTCATGATTAAATAACATTAATTGAATAGAAAACAAGCCTCGATTGAACTTCTGATTCGTTCAGTTAAAACACCGAATGTACTCTTAAAGGGAGTTGAAGTTCAGATCCGTCGAAAGGGCATGAAAGGGCTTGTGCTTTGATGAACTAGAGTTCATCAATGTCTGTGTAATTGTTAAGATGTAAAGTCTAGATGTCTAAGTGAGGGAGTAGAGTTGATAAGGTGAGTTTTATTCTGAAAACACTTAGGTGGCTAGACACTTCACAATAATAATTACATAAGTGTAGTAAAAGCTAAAACGTCATTTATTCTCGGTTAGACACTATTTCATGTCGGCGATGTGATACGTTCATAAAAGGTGAACAATGCTACTGGCCTTAAACGGCTGAAGGGCAGTGGAGG